>APFE031661848.1:85176-113210 GCA_000404065.3 Pinus taeda | reverse complement strand
ACTTTGGAATGCAAAATATAAATTATGAATGCCTTTAAAGACTTTATGAGAGCATAAGCTTGTTTTTCAATAAGGTCATACCTTAGTTTAGCATCCCTTAAGGTTTCGCTGAAAAAGGCCATCGGGTGCTCTATGCCTTCATCATTTTTCTGCAACAGAACTATTGCAAGTGTATCATAAGAGGCAAAAGAGAAGATACATAACTCCTTAGTGTAATCCAGGCTGATTAGAGTGGGAGCTTCCATGATGACTTGCTTGATGGCTTCAAAAGAGCGTCTTGAAGCCTTTTTCCATTTTATTTATGATCCTTTCTTCAGCATGGAAGTGATGTTCTTTAAAAGCTCTGCAAAGTTTGGAATGAACCTCCTTCTAAAATTAATCTTACCCAAGAAGGATTGGATGTCCCTTTTTGACCTTGGGATGGACAATGTCTGAATGGCCTAAACCCTTGTTGGATCAATCTTCACACCTTCAGCAGAAACAATATGTCCAAGAAGTTTGCCTTCTTCTAGAGATAACTGTGACTTCTTTGGGTTCACTGAAATTCCAAACTGTCTGCACTTTAGGAAGATCTTGCTCAAGTGTTGTAAATGGTCTTTGTGGGTGTTGGAGAAGACTGTTATGTCATCGAGATAAATAAGGACAAACGTTTCCTTCTCTCCCACAAAATCTATGTCCATGGCCCTCTGAAAAGTAGCCCCAACATTCATCAATCTGAAAGGCATTTTGGAGTACATGAAAGTTCCTCAAGGAGTAGTGAAGGTGGTCATTTCCTGATCTTTGAGATGTAAAGAAACCTGATTGTAACCTAAAAATCCATCTAAGAAAGACATGACTCTAGCCCCTGAAACTCTTTGCAGCAAGTGTTCCATCTTAGGCAGCGGATAGTTATCCTTTTTAGAGCACTTGTTGAGATTTTTGAAGTCAACACAAAGCCCGATTTCACCATTTTTCTTTCTTACTACCACAACGTTACCTATCCATTTTGAATATCTTAGGGGAACTATGATTTTGGCATCCAACAACTTCTTGATCTCTTTCTAAATCAAAGGCAGTAAGAGAGGGCTGATAGGTCTTAATTTCTACTAGAAGGGGTGGTGCTCTTTTTCATTGGGATCTTATGTTGAATGATGTTTGTATCATAGGTCTTGAGATCACTGTATTCCTAGGAAAAAAATATCAGTGAATTGCTTCATGAGGGTGGAATACTCGGAATTTTGGGCATAAGACAAATGAGTGGACAGATTTATGTATTTGAGATGGGCTGGGCTCCATATATTATGTTTAAAGACAACAGACTGATTCTCTATTTTGGCCGGCTTATATGGTACATCGTTTTGGTTGAACAACTTCTCTAGAGGCACTAATCCCTTTGGTATATGGTTACTAGGCAGCTGGATGATGTTTCCTTGGCCAATCTCGTTTTTTAACTTGGACTGGCCGCATTATTCCTTTGTTTCATTTTCTTGATCAATGCGTGTTTCAGTAAATTCCTCCACGACTTGTAAAAACCTGTTAATTTCCTGATTGTCTTCAAAAACTATCCAATATTTGACATTGTCAGGCAGATAAAGTCTACATTTTACTTGAACTTCATATGTCAATTTAGGAGGCAAGGCAGGAATAAACATGCTAGCAGAGACAACAAGGGAGTCGGCAAGCTGGTTCTTCATTCTTGGAATATAAGAAATGTTGAAATCATTAAAAGAATCCTTAAGCCTTCATACCTCATCTATGTATGCTTTCAGCCTTGGATGCTTAGCTTGGAAAGTTTTATTGACCTGCTGAATAATGAGGTCTGCATCTCCAAACACTTTCAGGCCTTTGATACCCATTTCTTTAGCAGTGCTTAAATCCAGAATCAAAGCTTTGTACTTTGCGATGTTGTTTGTGACCTGAAAGTTTAATTTGAAAGAGAGATGAATATATTCCTGTGTTAGGGACACAAGGGCTACACCTTCCCCTGCAGGTTCTTTAGAGCAAGCCCCATGAAAGAACATATCCCAAATCTTTGGGATTCCTTCCTTTATGATTTGGCAAACTGGTTTCTGGAGCTATGTGGAGGCCAATTGGGATTTTTCAATATGAAGAATACATGCACCAAAATCAATATCAACAACATAGATGGGATGATTAGCAGGGTTCTGCATAAATTCAGAACATAAACAATAGATAGATTCGCGATAAAGCACACAATGATTCAGAAATTCTTATCTTTATTTATCTTCTGTCAATACAACCAAATCCACCCTGTGCACTCAGCCACAGGGGTCCACACACAAAGCTATGGACTCTACCAGGCCTCTACGCACACAGCTGCAGAGCCTCTATCTATCTACCAACACCTTCGACTTGGACTTACAGATGCATAGAGAATATTGAGAATATTTACTTCATAAATCCATAACATTCATGATCCAAACCAAAAATTTCCTTCTAACCATAAAGCCTTGCTCTATTTATACATTTCCATGGTCCATGGAGCCTTTACTATACTTTTACCCAAAATTGTGTGCTTTGAGCCCCAAAACCATTACACGGGGCCTTCGCTACCCAACAGGCCCCCAACACAATCATCATGACTCGTCTTGAGTCACTTAACTGGTGTGGCAATCTTTGTGCGGAGATCATTCAACAACTTTTGCACTTCGCTTACACTTGCAACAAAGTCTTCCGCCATCTATTGTACCTGTTCTACACGAGCCACCGAGGCAGCAGTATCAGTTTCAGTTGCTTGTCTGGGTTCATATGCTGCCTGCATGTGTGCCATCTTTCGCTCGATGATGGTGGAAACTGAGAATGCCTCATTAAGCCAAGGTTGGATCTTTAATCACTGTTTCCTTCTGCTGAGTGGCGTTAGCTTGTATCTTGAGAGCTTGGGCTTCCCTCATCTTGGCCAAGTGTTACGTAGTAGCAACCGTTTGTGCAGTCCCCCTAACATTATCATAGGCTTGATGTAGCTCCCTTGCCATTGTTTCCAACCACTGTAAGGTTGGGTCTTCCTGTAATGAAGTGAGCATAATAAGTGACTGATCCAACAAGCCGACGCACTCCTACATGGCATGTGCTATTGTTTCCTTCCTGGATTGAATGACGACTCTCCGCTGCTCTGTGACCTCCAGTGGTGTAGAGGGCTATGATTTCAGTTTTAGTTCGGTGATCTGCAAGGTGAGGGCCAACTGGATCCTCACGGCTTCGTCCTTTTCTTCGTGGAACCCACTAGCCAACTTTTGGATTCGTATGCCAACAAGTAACTCTGCTGCAATCTCCAGCTTAGGGGCACGACAACATGCCTCCTCCACAATTTTCTCTAACTGCTAATTTTGTGCTACCGCTTCATCATGTTGGAGGCTCAAATGTTCTATGTTAATTCGCTGCTCTCTAAGTACCTATACTGCATGTCCTTCCCTAGCACGGAGCTCCATCGTTGCGTTGTCCTAGAGTTGGTATAAGCTCTCACGTGGGAGGGCAGCCAAATTTAATCCAAGCCCCGTAAGCTGGCCTACCACAGCTCTATCCACCACATCCTCTATTGTCAATGCTCTTTCCTAGAGTGCGATAGTATTAGCCATTTTGGCCTGTAATAGCTACTCAGTTGCTGACATACCCGTAGCTCCATGGGTAGCGACGATTCCCGGTTGTGAGGCCCATGCTCCTAATTCTTGTAGCTATGTGTGGAGCACCCCCAACACAGTCTGTTGCTTTGTCATGACCTCATCGAGCGCCTCTCGGGTGACTTCATGAACTGTATCTTGATGTCACCTAGGTCACCTTCGTTCAATGTGACAGGTTCCCCATCCAGCTTAGGTGCCTTGGCCTTCTTCCTGGACTTTGATCATTCTGTTGGCCGCAGTCGTTCTAAGGGAAAACCAGTGGTGGTTGGTGCCGCACCTTTTGTCCTTATAACCATGCCCAGCTCTGTGGTCACCTTCGGGCCACTTTCATCCTTTTTCGTGGTAGTCCCTCCCACTGTCTTCCTGTAGAAGCCTGCACTGCCTCCCAGGCCACTCATACTTCCGCGACGTGCTATTCATTTCGCTTCTGTTGTGCTACACACTTGGCCTTAGCCTTTTATTTTTGGATGGTGGTCTCATCACACCCTACCACATCAGGTCTGTGCCACTCCAATGGCCAGGTATCTAGTACCACAAAAATAGCCTCGTCAATATCAATGAAGGGAAGGGTGGTCCACGTCTGCTCTGGATCCTTGTGCGCCCGGATGTATACATGGTGCATATCCTCCTTAAAGTCGGCTACATTATTCACACTATCATATACCTCGGTATATAGACAGGGTTTTCGGTTAATCCACTGGCGGATGTTCACGTCCATCAATATCCAAAAAATCTTGACTTTGTGGATTCTTGTAGCGTCCTTCGTTCCTAGAGTGACGCGTATTTTGCGACCTCTGGCCAATCTTGGTCCAAGGAAGGAAACTAACAATCTTCAGGAAATTCACTCATAACCAATAGGATGGATAACAACAACCACGCATATTGGAAGGTCTTACCCTCCTCCTGGGCCACTCTGCAATTGGTCAGGAATTCGTCACAGAGGAACAACACCTAATTGAACCGTTCCCCTTCTGCGCATTGCTCAACTAACACAACGACTATTGCTAGAACCTCGTTTCCTCGGTATTTCCTCATCACTTTTCTTGCCAGAAATTGGGTTGCAGTGAAGACCCCTTTGTCTGGAATACTATCAATATCATACCCTCTCTGCTTTTTCTCCAATTTGTATTTTCTTTTTCAAGTCCTCCATCATTGTCACATCACCACTCATATCAATGATTTTCACAGGGTCCCTGCCTTCATAGGGAAGACGAGAGATCTTATGAATGAGCTTTGTTGTGATGGGGATGGGTTTGTCTATCCATAAGTACCCATCGTGTACTAGGTAGAGCAGTTGCCTAATGATCAATATTGTAATGGGGGGCCGATGAAAATTTGGAATTGACAGTAGGCAGAGTAACCCAGCCTCTTCTACCTTTCGCAGTCATTCCTACAGTTGTAGTGTTGTAACAGCCCCCTTCGTGCTTTGTTCCATTAGTTCGCTAGTTGCCAAATGGGAAAACTTCTCAGTATCCACAAGGTCTTAGTCTTCAAATTTCATAGTAGGGATGCGGTCAGTCGCTAAGCCTTCTAGCGGAACCCCTTTAGGGAGACACAGGGTGATGAGTATGCTGTCAACGACATCCAAATCTGTAGGGACCTTGGCCTTCACTTTCCTTGGACAAACATACTTGGGTCGCTTTACTGGATGGATATCTTCTTCTGTTTCTTCTTCTGGTTCTATTTCTTCGATGTAGGTCAGAGGATACTCTTCCTCTTCATCACTCTCAATCATAACGGTTTTGCCTTTTTCCTCCATCGATAATTTTCTGAATCGCAGATTTCGCGGAGACATCCGGACCTATCCTGCTGCCTATGGGTTCTTCTTGGTCCATGGCATCCTGGTTGATTTAGGTATTTCGGCTGTGACTTCCTTGGTTGTGGCTATCGACTTGAGTAGGGACTCCTCTATTACCTTCGACAGTTCTTTAAACCATGGGCTTCCTTTTATGACTGCCTTGTTCATCCTATGCCATTCTATTTGAACCCTAAACAACTTACTATGCAAGGGGGCGAAAGGGTGTGTGGTAACAAGCCACTTGTGCTTTATATACCCTTTCGACTTCAAATTTTGTCGTGGTCCTCATTCATCGCTTATTAATGCAATTTTGGCGGCAAATCTCATCAGCCCTATGTCTTAATTTCCCGCCACCCACTCCGCGGTGTCTTAAATGGGACATCTTGTCATGAACAGTAGCTGCAACAATCACCTTTCATCCTTCCCATGCAGCAGCACAGTCCCTGGTACACAGATGCATTCTGTTCTTTTTACTGGCCTTGGGCACCACGTCCGAATCGCGCAACCTTCCTGCAGTCTTCTTTATAGTCCCACACCCTCATTCAACTATGTGGAGCACTGAGACTGGGCTTCCTACAAATAGTCAGGTGGTCGCACCCCTCATGTGAGACTTCCTCTTCCCTACTAGCCCAGGCCACGGGCACCCTTCGCGTACCGTTGAATCAAGTAGCGCATTGCATTCTATACTACCTTGTTCGATAGGATGTGGTTGCAACCATGATAGCAGGGTCATGGCTCATTCCAGTATCATAGGAGAGTCGACCAGGTCCGGTGCCCTTATTGTCACATTCGTGCGGCCCATTTGTGTGACTCCCATGTTTATTTTGTCAATTTCTTCATCCACCCTCACGCTTTTCTACCTTATTCTTGGCCCCACTTCTTCTAATTCACGAATTCTCACGCTGTCGCACCAAATGGCTTCCTGCCACTGCCGAATCCCTTCTTCGTCCAAGTCTTCTTGTTCAGGTCAAACCACGAGGGCAGAGGTTGGGGAAATTCTCTTCACTTCCCTGGTTTCATCTCATTTGATCATGGAGAGAGGTCTTTTTGTGCACCCTGTTTTTTTTGCGGTCTTATTGGCCTAGTGAACCCTTGTCATGCACCGATTCGATCGGGTCAATGGTCATACAACATACAGCCATACCGTTCACCGCAGAAGTCCTTCAACCCGTAAAAGCAACTGCCTTCTACCTTTGTGCTCATTCCATCTCCTCTTCCTATGTACCCGCCACACTAGTGTGATTGTTTCATGGAGCACTCCTTCCGACGCACCCTACCGCTTTCGCTCTACAATTGGAGTTCTGCAGTGGGTGACGAAATCCTCCCCATTTGTTGCACCGTTGTCTGCTAGTCAATTCCTTATCTCGGTTGCCACGCGTTGTAGTTATTTAATCATCATGTTGCAGTTGAGAGTTGTGACTTCATGCAATCAGTTCTGCCATCGTTCTATCTCTTCATCTGAATCCGATGTGCAGGAACTATCGTGCTTCCATGAGACTCTAGCATCTGCTATGGGATTCACCCAATCCTAGTCTTGCACTGTCATCTGGTAGATGCAGTCTAGCTCATTATCACTATCCTCGTCACGCACCGGTTCAGTGTAGCGCACTCCTTCGGCTAGGTCCAGTGGAACTATAACACGTAGTGACTTTTTCTCGAATGTTATCTTTCATCTTTTTAAATTGATGACCCCATTCATGTCTGTGGCCCAATCTATTCCTAGCAGCACAGGTTATGGATTACTGTCATTGACAATTTCTATTACCTCAAAGTCTACTTGCGTACTTATGCCTTCAATGTCCACTGTCACCCCTTGCAATCTTCCCATTGGTAAGATCATTTGTTGGTTGGCCATTCATAGTTGAATAGGAGACCACTATAGTGTGGGCCTTCCCATGCGTTCCCACGTTTGCTTAGGCAACACATTCACATCTGACCCTAAATCTAGGATGACCTAATCCATCTCATACTCACTGATTTGTGTTGTAATTCGCATCTCCCGCCTGGTTCGCAAAGCATGTTTTCCCATTTTCTGGACTATGCGTGGCTCCCTGCATCCTGTGCACCCAGTTATCAGCTCTTGCAATCCTTTAACTGCCTTATTGTCACGTAGCAGCTTCATACATGTCTCTAAAAAGGTGGTAAGCATAGAGGGATCCATTCTTGCCTCAATTAGATCCCTACTACCTGAATTAGAGACTTTCGTGAAGCTCTTCTGAGCCTCCTTAGTCGTCCCCTTCACCTGTTCCACCACAAGGTCAGGTTCCTTTGTAGGAGCGTTGCGACCCTTCCCATCTTCTCTAGGTTGTTTCCTCGCATCTCCCCCCATAGTTGTGCTGCTTCTCAGTACCATGTTTACGCTGGGGTCCTCTTTGCACAATTCAGATCTCATCATTTGTACATCTTGAGTTGGTGTAGGTTGTAATACCCCCTTTTCATGCATTTGGACAATCAGCATTGGACAATCTACCATTTCATGATCAAACTGCTCACAATATGGATAAGATATTCTCACCGGGTTAGTACAGTCACGTGCGTAGTGCCCCACCCCTCCGCAACTATAACAGATCATCTATCCACACCCTCATCCGGGCCCCATTCCTCCTCTTCCTCGCCTGCGTCCTTGGAATCCACCACGTGGTCCTGCGGCTGAGTCGAAACCCCATGCCTTAGTCTGCATTCGATAGGCTAGGGTCCTCTCCATCATTAGTTCATAGCTTCGACACGTTTGCTCCTCATGCCCCACTAATCTACAAAAGTTGTAATACAGCTGTTGTGGAGTCTGGGTATAATTCTCCAATAGGTGATAGTTGTCTGTTGCGTGCTTTCCTCCTACTTGAAAAATCGCACACCAGAGCATAGGCGCCGCACTTGGTCTTGTTTGTACCTCCAGCCTTAACGGCATTGGCCCTCCTCTATCGGATAGTTCGCGAATACGGGGCAGTGGTCCTTGTCATGACCTTGACCTTTGCATTTGATACACCCCACTTTTGTATGTGCCGCCAGTCAGGGCACCCTTTCTTGCTTCAAACTTTGCATTTCTAGGCATAGGTTTGTAGTTGCATGTGGATTTGCTGAAATTCCAACTCCAGATCCTGTATTGGAGTTTCATGCAACCTCATTGATGTCTCTAATGCTTCAGCTTGGGTTGAGATCCTTAGCTGTGATAGTGCCGTCCTTAGATGTGGTGTCAAAGACGCCACAAACCACTCGTAGTGTTTCACATCCGTCAGTGTCATGTTAGCCTCACGGATTGTACTCTTCAATCTTTGATCCAGATCCCAAAGGGTTTCACCAGGCAGCATTGTGATCTCATTGAACCCGATGATCGACTGCGTTTTAGATTTTGGCCAGCTAAATTCTTTGTTCAATGCATCCTGGATCACTGCTATTCCCGCATTCGGGTGATCACTAGAGTACTTTATATACCACGTCAATGCGCGGTCCTACAACACGCTAACCAGAGTAGCCTTTTTGATGTTATCATCTGTTACACCTTGGGCTTCCCATACGACCTTTACCATGAACTATAACTGATCTAGTTCCTCATTTCCTACACCTCTAAATACCGGCAACTTGATCGCACTCACCATTCCAACTCTCGATAGTGGCGGAGGTCAGGTCAGTGAAGATGGGTTTGATGTAGGTGAAGTAGGTGATGGTGTGGAAAACAATGGTATCAGTGGAATGCCTTTCTTTATCAATTGGACTACGCTTCTCAAAGAGAACCCTATGAGCTCCTCCTCACTTTCTCGTGAAAGTGAAATAAGAGGATTATTTCCTAATCCTTCTGTCCCTCGGTAGCCTCTTCCACTCCTTGTTACCCCCAACATAAATGGATGTGCATAACCCATTTTTCACATAACAACATTTTAATCCATGTATTCAGCGATTTGATGTACTTACCCCACGGTCCTTGGAGAAAGCACCTTTCTACTTTTCTGTAGCTTACAATTGTGTCTATCGCAAATTCGGTGGTAAACCCTCCTATTATTCGATCCAACTAGTGGCCTACTACCCGTGCGATTTTATCTTCAGATGCTTCCAGCCTACGCACCAACTCTGGCATCCACACTATGGGCTGATCCAGTCTGCACCTTCCCTGACTATCAGCTAGCCTTGCAATCCACTCGTATAGTTCTTTCGAGAAGGATGCAAAGAAGATCTTGTGGATTTCTATGTATATGTAGTGATCCATCCACCTTTCCTCAGATATCTGTAGATTTCTGTTTTCCTGTACCACGAACTCGTGAAACTTCTGATCCAACCAATATTCAAGCTCTTTCTTCGTAGGGTTCCAGTTTTCAGACATCAGACATCCCTTAGGCAGATCCTGGTCTCGGCAACGGAACCATTTGTTGGCTTATTGGGGCTTGACCCAAGTTCAGAAGAGTTATTAGCCAAACAAATCCCATGCTACTGGCCCTTTCAGCAACAGTCTGCAGAGCACGGACTAAAGTCTCACCCGAGGTAGTAGGGGAGGGTGTTGGAACCAGGTTTTCACACCCTTGGGATGTCTTAATGTGGTCTGGAGGGGTCACAAACTATTTTGTGGCCTCGTGCCACTCTGTACTATTGCGTAGATCCGTGTGAATGCATTTTCTTATTAATGAGATTATTACAGATCTGATCTTCTTCTTATAGTATTTAAGCAAACATTTAAAAATAAAACCCATTGTGTACAATCACAATTTTTAAATACAGTGCATAAATTCAAAACATAAACAACAGATAGATTCATGATAAAGCACATAATGATTCAGAAATTCTTAGCTTTATTTATCTTCTGTCAATACAAAAAAATCTGCCTTGCGCACTCAGTTGCAGGGGTTCACACACACAGTTGCAGACTCTACCAGGTCTCTGCGCACACAGCTGCAAAGCCTCTATCTATCTACCAAAAACCTCGACTCGGACTTACAGACGCATAGAGAATATTGCCTTCATAAACCCCATAACATTCAAGATCCAAACCAAAAAATTCCTTCTAACCATAGAGCCTTGCTCTATGTATACATTTCCATGGTCCACGGACCATGGGCAAGCCGACTCACTTTCTATTTTATTACATTATTTTCAGGTGGACAACCTTTTGACTTGACTCATTACAATTCACTCTCCGCGCACTTTGCGGAGCCTTTAGCATACTTTTACCCAAAATTGTGGGCTTTGAGCCCCGAAACCGTTACGTGAGGCCTCCTCTACCCAACATTATTCTTCTTACAAGAACCTAGTCACAAGGAGAATGAGATGGATGGCAAAAACAACATTAGCAACATAAACCAGTTTGAATGGAGAATTCCCTATGGACTTTCTGATGGTAACTCTGTCAGCTCATAGTGAAAACTTCAACATGGAATCCCAACTCTTTTTGTTGTCCTCTAATAGTTTTTTGATTACCCTTACCAGACTCTTGTTAGATGATTCTACCAAGCCATTTCCTTTACGATAATAGGAGGTAGAATGCACCATTTGAATGCCCATGGATTTAGTCATGTCCAACAATTCATTTGCTCTGAAAGTTGCTACATTATCAGTGACTAGTTTGGTTGGGCAACCAAATCTAGTGAAAATATTCTCATTCAAGAATTTTATGACAGCTTGATGATTGGCATTCTTAGTGGGCATAGCCTGAATCCACTTGGTGAAATAATCAGTGGCTACTAAGATCCATTTGTGTTGGCCACTGGAATGTGGGTTGATCTCACCTATAAAGTCCAAGCCCCACTACTGGAAGGGACCATTGACTTGTATTGGATTCAAGGGTAGAGATTTTAGTTACTGTCTTCTTGATCAACAATCACTGATTGGAGGTGCCCTGCGCCCCTTCATAAGTCCTCCTTTGTGATAGCACCAATTGTGATTAGCCGCATAGATCTAGGTCGTTGATCGGCCAGATCTAACGGCTGCCATGCCTTGATTGTTAAAGCCTCCGTTTGTGGATTTTTTTATGGGTTTTTAAGCATTTTTACCTCCCGATAGTGTATTTCTGCCCTTCCAAGGGCTCTCCTCTTATGCATATTTTGATCATTTGATGATCTTTGAGCGAAAATTGAAGATTTCAAGGGCACTGATGGATCTTTTGGCATGTTTTTAAGCAAATTTGGAGACTTTTAGAGTCTGTATGGATCAATTTGTGGGCCTTTTGCTAGCAAAGCTAACAATTGCTCCTTCTGGGGATGAAATCCTTCATGTGAGGTTTCAAGGATCACAAATCAATGCCTTTATTGAAAAAACAAATTCAAATCTTCCTTCTAGTGTTCCATTGGGCATGGAGTCTATTTTGTAATGAAAATAAAAACTAGAATAACATATTTACAATGACAAGGCTTTAAAGCCTTAAACGAAATAAAGTTTCAAGAACTGCCCATTTATTGGGCTACCAAAAGTGTCTTCTCCTTCTAGACTGTGCAGAATGAATGTAGTCTTTTGTTGAATTTGAGAGATGACAAACGGACCTGTCCATAAGGAGTCAAACTTGCCATGATTACCTTTCTTTTCCTTAAATGCATCCCATTTAAGCACCCAATCACCAACTTGGAAATTGTCCACCTTTGCCTTCATGTCAAAGGTTTCTTTGATTTTGTTTTGATGAACTTTTGACTTCTCAACTAGCTGCTCTCTAATCTGATGTAGTTCAACCAGGTTATTCATTCTTCTTACCATATTATTCTCTTCATCTTGTTCTTCTTGCAAGAACTTAGCCACAAGGAGAATGAGCTAGCTGGGGAAAACAACATCAGCGCCATAAACTAGTTTGAATGGAGAATTCCCTATGGACTTTTTGATGGTAACTCTGTCAGCCCATAGTGCAAACTTCAACTTGGAATCCCAACTCTTTTTGTTGTCCTCTAACAGTTTTTTTATTACCCTTACCTGACTCTTGTTAGATGATTCTATTAGGCCATTTCCTTGAGGATAATACGAGGTAGAATGCACCACTTGAATTCCCATGGATTCAATCATGTCCACCAATTCATTTGCCTTGAAAGTTGCTGCATTATCAGTGACTAGTTTGGTTAGGAAACCAAATCTAGTGAAAATATTCTCATTCAAGAATTTCATCACAACTTGATGATTGACATTCTTAGCAGGTATAGCTTCGATGTACTTGGTGAAATAATCAGTGGCTACTAAGATCCATTTGTGTTGGCCATTGGAATGTGGGTTGAGCTCACCTATAAATTCCAAGCCCCGCTGCTGGAAGGGACCATTGACATGTATTGGCTTCAAGGGCAGAGATTTTAGCTGCTATCTTCCTGTAAATCTTTGGCACTTGCCACAAGATTTTACAAAAGAAAACACATAAAAAAATAGATTAAGCCAATAATCCAGCCCTCAATATTTTTTGAGCTGTGGTTTTCCAATAATGATGCCCTCCATAGATGCTAGAATGGAACTGGTGTATGACTTCCTCAGATTGTTCTTTATCTAGACACCTCAAGAGGATTCCTGATGGGTCTTTCCAATCAAGCAGATTTTTATCAATATAGAATTTGTTTGATCTGAGTATAATGGCACGAGCTTGATTTGAGCTAAGCCCTGGAGGGACTTCTAGCTTTTGCAAAAAATGACCTATGTTGTAATACCATTCACATGTGGGTAGATTTTCAACCAAAGGCTGATTTTTCATTTGCTCTTCTGTTGCTACCTTTGTCTGCTCATCATTTGAATTCAGACTCATGAACTTTTATTATAACAAGCTCCAATTTTCTTCAGCCATAAGTTTTTCCAAGCCCTGGCCTTTGACAAGCTTAGTGGGCTTCACCTCTATGTTAAACTCTATGAATTTTGCAATCCATTTAGCTCTCTTCCCATCAATAACTAGCTGAGTTAAGACATCTTTTACTGAAGTTGAAGGTACATATGCAACTACTTTTGGAATGCAAAATATAAATTCTGAATGCCTTTAAAGACTTTATGAGAGCATAAGCTTGTTTTTCAATAACGTCATACCTTATTTCAGCATCCCTTAAGGTTTTGCTGGAAAAGGCCACGGGGTGCTCTATGCCTTCATCATTTTTCTGCAATAGAACTGCTACAAGTGTCTCATAAGAGGCAAAAGAGAAGATACAGAACTCCTTAGTGTAATCCGGGCTGATTAGAGTGGGAGCTTCTATGATGGCTTTCTTGATGGCTTCAAAAGAGCTTCTTGAAGCCTCTATCCATTTTATCTCTGATCCTTTCTTCAGCATGGAAGTGATGTTCTTTACAAGCTCTGAAAGTTTGGAAAGAACCTCCTTACAAAATTAATTTTACCCAGGAAGGATTGGATGTCCCTTTTTGACCTTGGGATGGACAACGTCTGAATGGCTTGAGCCCTTGCTGGATCAGTCTTCACACCTTCAGCAGAAACAATATTTCCCAAAAGTTTGCCTTCTTCTAGAGCAAACTGTGACTTCTTTGGGTTCACTGAAATTCCAAACTATCTGCACTGTAGGAAGACCTTCCTGAAGTGCTATAAATGGTCTTTGTGGCTGCAGGAGAAGACTATTATGTCATTGAGATAAATATGGACAAACTTGTCCTTCTCTCCCACAAAATCTATGTCCATGGCCCTCCGAAAAGTAACCCCAACACTCATTAGTCCAAAAGTCATTTTGGAGTACATGAAAGTGCCCCAAGGAGTAGTGAAGGTAGTCTTTTATTGATCTTTAGGATGTACAACAATCTGATTGTAACCTGAAAATCCATCTAAGAAAGACATGACTCTAGCCCCTGAAACTCTTTGCAACAAGTGTTCCATCTTAGGCAGGGGATAGTTATCTTTTTTAGAGCACTTTGTCAGATTTTTGAAGTCAACACAAAGCTTGATTTCACCATTTTTCTTTCTTACTACCACAAGGTTAGCTATCCATTTCGAATACCTTAGGGGAACTATGATTTTGTCATCCAACAACTTCTTGATATCTTTCTCAATCAAAGGTAATAAGAGAGGGCTGGTAGCTCTTAATTTCTTCTTAAAAGGGGTGGTGCTCTTTTCCAGTGGGATCTTATGCTAAATGATGTTCATATCATAGGTTTTGAGATCACTATATTCCCAGGCAAAAATATTAGTGAATTGCTTCACGAGGGTGCAATACTCAGAATTATGGGCAGAAGATAAATGAGGGGACAGATTTATGTATTTGGGATGGGCTCAGCTCCCTATATTATGTTTATAGATAGCAGACTCATTCTTTGTTTTGGCCAGCTTATATGGTACATCGTTTTGGTCGAATAGCTTCTCTAGAGGCACTAATCCCATTTTTATATGGTTACTAGGCAGTTGGACAATGTTTCCTCAGCCGATCTCATTTTTTAACTTGGATTGGCCACATTCTTCCTTGGTTTCATTTTCTTGATCAATGCATGTTTCAGCAAATTCCTCCATGACTTGTAAAAGCTTGTTAATTTCCTGATCATCTTCAAAAACTCTCCAATATTTGACATTGTTAGGCAAATACGGTCTGTATTTTACCTGAACTCCATATGTCAATTTAGGAGGCAAGGGGGGAATAAACATGCTAGTAGAGACATCAAGGGAGTCGGAAAGTTGGTTCTTCATTCTTGGAATATAAGAAATGCTGAAATAATTAAAAGAATCCTTGAGCCTCCATACCTCATCTCTGTATGCTTTCAGCCTTGGATGCTTGGCTTGGAAAGTTGTATTGACCTGCTAAATAATGAGGTTTGCATTTCCAAACACTTTCAGGTCTCTAATACCCATTTCTTTAGCAGCGCTTAAGCCTAGAATCAAAGCTTCATACTCTACGATGTTGTTTGTGACCTGAAAGTTTAATTTGAAAGAGAGATGAATATATTCCTATGTTGGGGACACAAGGACTACACTTGCCCCTGCAGCTTCTTTACAACAAGCCCCATCAAAGAACATATCCCAAATTTGTGGGTTTCCTTCCTTTGCGATCTGGTAAACTAGTTTCTTGAGCTACGTGGAGGCCAACTGGGATTCTTCAATATGAAGAATACACACTCCAAAATCAATATCAACAGCATAGATGGGATCATTAGTAGGGTTCTTCTCATCACTGATGATATAAGCCAACTGCACCTCTCTGTATAATCTCTTGCTCTCTCCTCCGAAAGTTGGGATGGTAGCATAAGACAAATCATTTTGTAATGATCCACCTAATCTCTTGATCCAACCTCTGGAAAGTATCATGCCAAACTTGCGGGGTACATCAGATACCACAATATCCATCATCATGCTTTTCATAGGCAACTGAGACAAAGTGATGGCTAGGTCCTTGATTAATCCTAGACATTTCACTTTTATAGAGTCAAAAGAAAATAGGCCAGGATAAGGCTTAGTGATGTCAAGACCCAACTCATCCATGATAGCCTTGGGCATTATATTATGGCTAGCACCAGTGTCCAAAAGGTAGTTGTGAAGTATTTTTTCATGAATAGTCAGAGAGGCATAGAATGATGGGAAGCTGTCTTCACAATTTTCAATCATTGGGCTGAGAATCACAACTAGCTTGTCATCTTGCAGATTTACATAGTCAGTGGAGGCTTGGATGGATTTAGGCTCAAGGGCCTTGAGGATGGATCTTTTGAAGGACTCATTCTCCACTAGTTCAATCAGAGGCATAGGTATTCTTAGCTTCTGAATTTCTGATTGAAAATTGAAAGGAGAAGGAGACTTGTCAAGGTCTCTTACCTCATGAGCTGGAGCTTTGAGTATGATGGGATCAACTGCTGATTGTTTTTGCTTATTTTCTTGCTATACTGCAGGGACAACAACTCTATGAAAAGAGTTTCCTTGAAATTATTTATCTTTGACCTCAAATTATATCTTTGCTAATCTACAGTTTGTAGAATAGCTTCATCATCCCATTCTTGGCTGATCTGGTCATTGCATAATGACTTTTCATAGGCAGCTGAGGTAAAAAAGGAAGCATTGCCTTTGTCTTCCAGACAATGGATCTCATCATCTTCTTCAAATTGATATTCTTCCATGACTGCATTCTGAAAAGGAGCCTGCACCCTATGTTCTTCATTTGCATCTTTGTTTCTTTGCAAAATCTGCAACTACTCATTTGTTCTTCTATATGGGTTTGGATTTGGATTCCTTGGGGCAAAGGTATTAGGCATTCTTATTTTTCCTAGGTGCTGCTCAACCTTCAATTTAGAGATTTTAGAGGCTAATAACTCGATCATTTTGGTCATTTTACCTATCTTAGGATCAGAGGATGATGAAGGCTCACCCCTCTGTCTTCTTCTATCAACAATTCCCTTGAGCTTCTCTGCGGCCATGATGTTTGATTCCACTTCCAAGGTTGCATCCTGCATGTCAGCCAAAGTAGCACATCTCCTCTCTCTCAATAGTAGGCAGAAGTTAGAATCAAAAGCATTGGCATAGGTGAGTTTAGCAGAGGTAGTAGTAGGTTTTACTTCAGCTGGTATCTTACTATACATACAGTTAAACCTCTTATTAAAATTAGACAATAACTCACCATTTTCCCTGTTTAAGTTCCCAAACTCAGTGTGGTAGTAGAGGAGATCCTTCTTAGCCCCCCAATATTTTAGGAATGCATCATCTAAAGCTTCAATATTTGCTATAGATCTTGGCGTTAGTTATCTGAACCATTTTCTAGCCTCTCCATCTAGGCTTTGGACAAAGATTCTCATCCACACATCATCTTCACTAATGTCCAGATTATTAGCATAGTTATAGAATGACCCAAGATGCTCTTCAGTAGTAACACCTTCAGTCCTAGTGAACTTAGGCCTGTATTTTTTTATCTTCTCCAGTAGGCATGGCATTCAAAGGAGTGGGCAATATTATAGGTTGATACCTAGCAGCAATGATTCTTTCCATTTTGGTAGGTGCTTGTGGACCTACCATAGTTGTGGTGGCTAAAAAAGTACTGGCAGTTTGAATGATAGAGGGTTGAGGAGTGACTGGACAGGACTAAAGGAGTATGATGGATAGGAGGTGAGGTTTCCTTTGGGCTTAAAGCAAAAGGAGAACCTAAATAACAAGGAGCTTTATGAATCTCTGAAAGTTTTTCTTCACTGCTAGTATTAGATGCTATATTCTTAACATGCATTTGTTCTATTACAAGCCTTCCTTGAAGAGATATAGAAGATTGTTTAGGTTTAGCTGATCCTAATGCTCCTTTCTGTGATACCTTTCTTTCTTTGATGATTTTTTCAGGGTTAGGTGTTGGGTTAACTTGTAGCTTTTGGGGATTTCTCCGAGTATGCCTCACAAATTGAGCCAGAACTATGAAGTGGAGTCGCCAAGAGGTTCGGCCTCCAGTAGAGTTGCTAGATAGATGATTACAACAAAAAATGTGCCCAGACTTTGTCTATCATCAACGTTAGATCTATGTCGTTTCCCAGGGAAGTTGAGCTTCAGTTTCCTCTCCCCAGTAGCAACGCCAATTATGTTATCACTCCAAGAAAATCTCCTAGGTTGTAGCTCAGAGGTGCCTGGTAACATATAATATTCAATATTGTTCTTCGAATTATTGGAATAAATGATGGTTTGGATCAAGTTAGATAACCATTTCAGCTCTGTTTTCACTCAATGCATGTATGAACACTCTCACCAATACAAGGATTTAGACCACTAATGCTCAATAAGTTATAAGTTCAAAGGATATATGGAGAATACTGACTATACCAGCAGATTGCATACATAAACATACATGAATGGCTAGCTACAGGCAGCAAAAGAGAATACTGATTGTACTGGCAGATGCATATATGACCACATATGGATGGCTAGCTACAGGCAGCAAAGAAGCTTGCAGATCTAATATATCAAAGTAGAGATAAGATGATAGTTATTTGGCCTTAGACACAAAGGAAACATGAACAAACTGTTCAAGTGCAAGCATAGAACAACAAAGAGAATGGACATTGAACATATAATGGAAAAAGAAGCTTATATTACATAGAATGAAGATGAGAAGCTTGAATGAACAGAGGAGAAATAATCTCCAAAGGTTGAACCCTTATTACATCTTACTTTCAGCTATTTATAGCTTTTACAATGATACTCAACCTTCTAAGGCTTGAGAGGTCTTAATCGATCACTATATCTTGTTTAACTGTTTGATTCCCTGAAGGCAAGCATGGCTTGGAGGTTTTTCCCCTTCTGACAAAGGAATAACCACATTCAGATATTTTGGATGGCCTGTTGCGCTGTCTTTGTTGTTGATGCTACCTGATCTTGTTTGATTCGAGTTGTGTTGTGCTGTGCATGCCCATGATATTTCTGTTTTTGGCTAGCTGCACTGTCTGCTCCATGATGTTTGTTGTTGTGGCTCTGTTGGGAATGCTGTGTTGCTTCTCAGCCTTTGTTTCTCTTTAAAATGTTTAATAATGAGTGTTTTCAGTTTTACACATAAAACACTGCAATATTGTAAACTCTTGCCAATATCTGTTCGTTTCGGACTTTAAAAGTCTTTAAACATGGCATATATATTTATCAGGTCCGCCCCTTGGGTCACTATCACCTATCACAGACGGCCTGGTCCCTTTGTTCCCTTTGTATTTTGCAATATGGAAAAAATCTTAATAAACATGAAAAATGGGCCTTTACAGACTTGAAAATATATATATTTCACCTTCAAAACCCACCAGGTCCGCCCTTGTCACTATCACAAGTCACATTTGGCTTGTTCCCTGTGTTTTTTGTTAAACACGAAAATACATGAAATTCATTGAAAAATGGCTTTCCCCGGATTTGAAAATATATATATTTTTATCCTGAAACTCTTTCGGGTCCGAGCTTTATCGCATCAGCACTATCCCTCATTCCCTTTGTATTTCGTTAAAATAACAAAAAACTGCAAAAACGTTGGACTTCAAATATTATCAAACCTTGTATTACATAACTGTCGAGTCCAGTTATTGCATCGCAAACATGTATATGCATATGCTACGGTCCTTTGTATAGTGGCGATGTGATATCGGTGATGCAATCCGATTGCAATCGTTGATCACTCCATGCCCAAGCCATATATATATGTAGATATATATATATATATATATATATATATTATATATATATATATATATATATATATATATATTATATATATATATATCAATGCATATGTTCCCTGCCGATGTGACCCGCTGATCCGATCATCGGCAATCGCTGAACGGTGGTGCCCTATGCCCCTCCGTAAGTCCTCCTCTGTGATAGTGCCAATTGCGATTAGCCGCTTAGATCTGGGTCGTTGATCAGCCAACTCTAATGGCTGCTGTGCCTTGATTGTTAAAGCCTCCGTTTATGGATTTTTTATGGGTTTTTAAGCATTTTTGCCTCCCAATAGTGTATTTATGCCCTTCCAAGGGCTCTCCTCTTATGCGGGTTTTGATCATTTGATGATCTTTGAGCAAAAATTGAAGATTTCAAAGGCATTAATGGATCTTTTGGCATGTTTTTAAGCAAATTTGGAGAATTTTAGAGCCTATATGGATCAATTTGTGGGCCTTTTGCTAGCAAAGCTAACATGTCCCATTATCAGTTTTGTCTTATTAGGCCACCATCTCATATGTAATAAGTGATATGTAATGAAGTCCATGGGGCACATGTGGAATGTGATTAGTCACATATGGAATGTAATAAGTCATGAATAGAATATGAATAGTCATAGAAGTAAAAAAAGCATAAGGAAGCTCAAAGGTCATTGTTATTTGTTATAAATAGCTCCTCATAACTCAAATAAGGGGCTAGGATTCTAGGAGTCTTGCGTTGGCTTCTCTTGTAATGCATAGGAGATAGATCATTCTTTGGAGAAGAAAGTTGTGCCTTCATGTTCCAGTATTGGATATAGTGTTTCATTCATGTACCAATGTACTTGGGACCTTTCACTCTTAATCAGAATCTCTATTAGCTGACACTTATTCATACATGTATCATAGATATAGTAGGACAATTCTTGTTATGTTTATGATATATGTTGATTTAATTATATACTAAGTGAATGAACTAATTTTTTGCTTAGATATGGTTGTTATTGACTGAGTATTGTTATGATTTAATGATTGTTGTTTATTATGTGGACTAATCTGCATGTATTCAACAAGCCTTTCTGTTCCTTCCCAGGTCCCCTTTAGGATAGTACTATTAATTTTCTAACTGGAGGTCTTTTTCCTTTCACCAATCATGGATGTTACCTCGTGCAACTTACATTGG
Organism: Pinus taeda; assembly: GCA_000404065.3. Classification (NCBI taxonomy): domain Eukaryota; kingdom Viridiplantae; phylum Streptophyta; class Pinopsida; order Pinales; family Pinaceae; genus Pinus; species Pinus taeda. Next base: position 92,635 of record APFE031661848.1, on the reverse strand, counting down.
GTGTCTCACAGAGCTTACATACTTGCTTCCCAAATAGGTGTTTCATTATCATTTTGTAATTCATAACCAAGGCATATTTTTTAAACCTTTCAAATGGTGGCTAGATGGTATAACCGGATGGGACTTCCTACACCAAATGGTGTGATGACTAATTGGGACTTCAACATTAGGGATATCCACTTACAATGTTAGCAGCATCCAACACCGTCAACATTTTTTTGCATAAAAAGGAGGGCTTGGATGACAAGTTGAGCCTATGAAGTTCGTTTGAATCTTTCTACCTTTAATGGCTTCATCCCATATCATAATCCCGAGGTTTTTTTTTCTGAAGATTTATAGATTTCAATTCCCATGGAATTTTTACATAAATTATCACATTTTAAATTCAATGTAAAGGGTACAAAAACCATCCTTGATTATGTAATTGAGATTGTTATTGTTTTTAAGTGGCATTTATTCTGAAGAAATCTTTGCATGGTTGTTTACCCTTGCATTGGAAGGTCATGTGAAGCAATGGTGCTATTCTCTACCCACTGCTTATATCTCATACTTTAAACAATTGGTGAATGAGCATCATCGTGTATTCAACAAATATGAGTATCAAGATGTTATTCATGAAATTGATCAACTTAGAATGGAATTGAATGAATCTCTTGAACATTTTGCTGACCAATTCTTGCATCTTTTTTACAAATTTCGAGATGAGGGTTTTGATTGGTAGTTCTTGGATGAGAATTTTCATTTATTGTTTAGGATGTCAAGAAAATATTTGGAATATGATTCATTATGTCCTCCTGATTAAGAAGAATTTTAGCATCCTAAGTGTTATCCCCTACAATTTCCTAGGTTGAGGAGGAAATCGAAAAAGGTAACCTCGAACCACTTACAATTTAGTAGCTAGTCCTACAAAACTAGAGAGGGATCTCTCTAAGTATTTGTCAATGAATAACTGAAAATAAATAGGTTTTAGGCTAGATATACAAGTCTTGTTTGTGTATTTGAGAATTTAGGGTTTTTAGTTTGTTGTACTAGGGATTAGGGTAGGTAATTAGGTCAAGGCCTCAAGTGTACAGTAACATGTATAAATAGGAGCTAGAATTCAATGTGTTATGGTGAACTTAAGATTTTGTCAATGTACTATAGGTATGAGAGTTTAAGAAAACATAATGAGCATGTATAAGCATGAATTCATTAGTCATAGAAGAAAATAAACACAAGCATGATTTTCCACATAAATAGAGCTTAGATCTAAGAATTTTGTCTATATGACTGCAAGGAAAACCATAAGAAGAAGATAATAATGAAAAGGGAGATGATTTCATCAATTAGAAACTGATTTGAAAGGAAACTAACACCATAGACTCACTGAACAAGTATTCCTGAAATATAGCTTCAACTACTTCTTGATTAGCTGTTAGAAAACATAAGATACAAGCCTCTCCACAAAAGTCCCAACCTCTCTCATTGATGAGAAATCATGCATATAGACTCAAAACAACCATTTCCCCACCTTCATGGGTCGAATCCTTAGGTGTTGGAATAGTTACCAAGAATCTCTCAACACACGAGAGAGAATAAGAAGGTAAAACACAAACTCTTCTTTTAGACTTCAAATTGAGTTTTGCTACCTTTATGAGGCCTAATTAAGCATAAAAAAACCTATCATGCCTATTTATTTATGATTAAATCATATAAACCTCAAACTACTGAAGTTACATCATTAGTTTAACTTTTACCACGTCAAACTAAAAACCTGAGAAATTACATAGTGAATTTTTTTAAATAAAAACTCAGAAAATTTGTCATAAGCATAACGTCCACTTTGAGTCCACTTTCAAGTGTCTTCCAGAGGTCAAATTTGCAATATGAGAGAATGGTCAACTAGAATTTCCTAGCTAGTTTCTAGAACATCTTAAAGTTTTGAAAATGACCCATTGGAAGGCCTTCAAAAATTTATTCTCCCGAGGCGACTCTATAAGCATAGCATCCATCTGAAAAAGGAGGCAAAAAGGTGATTTTTTGAGGTTTTTTTGCCTTTTCTACCTATCAGAAGATCAAATTTTGGATTGCTAATAGTCAAAATTACATGTAGAGGTCATTCTAAATCCAAATATAAAATCCATTTTCCATTTGGAGATATCCACACTAAGCGCAACGTCCAGTTCGCTACTTTTATAACTTACACCGTGTTTTTTAAAACAGTAAAAAACCATCAAAATTTGAACATGACAAAAGTTTCTTCAAATATTCTGAAAATTGCTGAGTGGAGCTATAATATGATATTATATGCCATCATGGAGGCATCAGAAAGTAAATCAAGCTTCTCCTTGTCCTTTTGGCTTGTTAGGGATTCGTTGAGATTCTTCTTCAAATGCTTGATCCTCATGTTGCAAATCATGTTCCTGGTCTGATAATGGTGGGCCATGTGCCTCAATAGCTAGTTGTCCCTATTGGCTTTGTCAAGAAGTTTCTCTAGGTGACCATTTAACTTACCTAGCCAATACTCTCTATCTTAACTGATCTCCAAGGCAATTCTATCTTCAATGTCCAAGTCTTCATCTAGTAGGTTATGTCCTTTTTCTTTCTTCAATTCCCTTTTGAGTCCTTTACTCCTTGGTTTTTTCTTTCCAATTGCTTTCTTCTATTCATCATGTTCACCAGGCTTTAAAAATGCTTTACCTTTTCCTCCTTGTTGTAGCATCTTGGATTGCTCTTTCTCCATAATTAGTTTTTTGGCCTTACACTGACTGTTTTCTTGCTCAAGGAAGGAAATGATGAATCTTGCCCTTGACATATTGTCCATGAGCTCTCTAATTCGATAATCCTTCTCTTTGATGATTTATTGCAAGCTTGAAGATTCATATTCTGCCTCCAAATCAACTAATTCGAAGTCATGTTCAATTATCTCCTCATCCTGTATCTGTGATCCTTGTTTTGTTGATGTAGAAGGCAAGGCTCCTTCCACTAGCCTATTTGCTGCAAACACTAGCCTAGGTCCTCTTTGACATGTCTTAACCTCTTTATCATTTTTAGTCTTTTTTCTCTTCTTAACTTTCTTCACTACATTATTGCTAGATGGTCCTACTTCCCTTTGAGGCACTGATGATGGTAATGGAATAGGTCTAACATGCTGAGTTGGTGGTGTAGTGAAGATATCATCCTGAATGAAGGTTTCACATGCAATAATTAACTGATTGAGGTGATGAAGGACAATTATCATGATTAGAGAGTGATGGTAAAGACTATTCATCTAATGTTCATATTCTTTGTTATGTAGAATGTAAGCCATCTTTTCAATTCTCCTGTACAAATAGTAAGGGATGTTGAGAAACTTCACCCTAGTGAAATGCATAAGCAACCTGATGTGATAGGAGAACAACCTGGAAAATCTTCCCTCACAAGTGAAATATTTCATGATGATTTTCATCATGGGAGCAAATTTTTCCAGAAGGTGACCAAAAGGAAAAACCTTCTTTATGTCATTTTTGTATTGTGCCTTGAGAAATGGTTCATATTGTTGGGTATCTATATCTTTGGTCTTAAACCATTTTTCACCCATATTGGGTATCCCTATGGCTGCAACAATGATGTCTGTGGAAAGGGTGAAAGTTACCTATGCAATGGTCACCTAGTTGTCTTTGAGATTTGATATGAAAACCCTGGTCAAAACTAGATTATGCTTTACTCTTTGAACCATTTCACCAAAGTCAAAACAACCTACATGTTTGAAATAGACTACTGTCATGGGTGAGGCCAACAAATCTTTAGTGTCTGTTGGTTCCAATATCAAGAATTTCCCTCCCTTATTTTATGTTTTCTTGTCTTGACCTGTGGTATTTCCTTCATCTTTTGTAACATTCCTTTATTCCTCCATCATGTTTTTTTTTTAGTTTAGAAACCCTATGGGGAAAGGAAAAGGGAAAAAGAGTGTGATAATTATGTTAGGGAGTTGGTATAGGTTAGGGGAAAATTTAGGGAAGTGGGGAAGGGAATTACAGAGCTTAGGGAAGTAATGAAAGGACAAAAGGATTAGGGAGATAGGTTAGGGAATTTAATTACAAGGATGTGAGCTGGGAATGTAGATTTAGGGTTTTTAAGAGGAATTCTTGGGTATGAAAATGAAAGAGTATGTAAGGATTTAGAGGAAGGGTATAAAATGCTAAAGGAATAGATAGGGTGCAAGGAAACTACGGTTTCAATTTTTTTTTTAAACAAATTCAATATCTGAAGGAAGATTCACACCATAAATTTAAATCACCAGAGAAAGAGTGAGCTAAGGGTATGTCACCTACTTTCCAATGAAAAACAATTCATGTTGTCACGTTGTGGAGGCACTTAGAGACAAGTTTGGAGAACTTGAACATAACCTTAGAGCACCGAGAGACAAACTTGCTCTGTTATGGACAAAACGCAACAACTCAGGGAAAAACACAACAATACAGGGCAAAGTGTAGCATCCAAAGGTAAAGCATAGCACTTTCAGGGCAAAGCATAGCGTCCAAAGGCAAAGCGTAGCACTTTCAGGGCAAAGCGTAGCGTCCAAAGGCAAAGTGTAGCACTTTCAGGGAAAAACGATTTTTAGCTTAATGAGATGGAGAGCTTGATATTTCGAAAATGAGAATGAATAAGTTAGGCCCTTGAAAAACTATTATTTATGGAGAAATAAGTGGGACCCCTAACTTCCTTCAAATTTAACTTTCTTCTTCAAAACTTTGCAAATGGTAAGGGACCCACCATAATAGTTATGACTTGGAATTTGACATTTAAGCTTCATGATCTCATGATGGTATTACATTTTAAGAAAATTAAATTAAAAAAGCATGATTGTGAACTTTAATTACCAACTTGATCTCTACTATTCCTCATAAATGAAATTTAATGGTAAAAAGACCAAATTTCAGGGATTAAACCTACTGACCTAGTGGTGACCTAACATAGGCTTATTAGTTGAATTTTGAACAAACTGATTATGGGACTCTACTAACAATGATTTAAATTGATCAAGATGGTATTTTATGACCATGAGACTAAAAGGAATAGTAGAGACTAACCTTCCTAACCAGTGATCAAATTTTTATTGGAAATTTTTTTGAAACTATAAAATTTTGACCTGAAACACTAAAACTAACTATGTAAAAGTATATTTGATCGCCAGTGACTGACATGATTGATAGACGCTAACACTGAGGAAGAACTAGATATGCCTTTTGTCCCATGTCTCCCTCCTTTTGATGTTCTATGTTTTCAACCTCAACCGATCACTAGACTAGAAGATCAATTTCCCAATGAAGAATTGATTTTTCTTTCATATTTTTCCCCTGATGGTGATTTGTCTAATCTTATCAATCCACCATATTCAAATCTTGATATTAATCTAGTTGATATTTTACCCATTAATCAAGTTGAACCCTTGGAAAACCATCACCTTGACGATTTCCTTTTCTTTGAATTATATGGGAATGGTTGTTCAAGTATCATGGTTGAATATTTATTTCTACATGAATATTTAGATTTGTAGGAATTCCAATTGTATTCTGATGTGATTATTGAATATTTTCTTTTAGGTATAACTCCTTTTGATCAAGAAGATGACATGCTTATCATTGAGTATTTTTGTGGTAATTTCAAAAATCTATCTGATCAACCTCAAAATTTTGAATCTCATAATTGGAATAGTGAATTTGGTTTTGATAAACAATTGATTATTTTTCCATGATGATCTAGGTGGCTCTAGAGACACACATAGGACATAGAGGACTCAGGAAAACTCAAAAATCAAAGTGTTTGGATTATGCTCGAACTAGAACCAGAGCGTAGATTTTTGTCGTCCTGATCGTGGCGGTGTGGACGGTTCGTCAATCCGAGTCCGGATGAAGGAGATAGAGGCAGTCAAAGTTGGGTTGACTTTTTGATGATTAGGTAGGTTAAGGAGGACACATTTTGGACAAAACCCAGCCACCGGATTCCGGCCAGATTCTGGGCGAATTTTTCGCCTCCTTAAAAGCACCCCTTCAGCCTATTTTCGGATATTTTAAAAATATATCTTATTTTTAAAAGTAAAAAAAAAATTAATATAGTTGGAGGGCGGTCCATGACCTCTGCCCTCCCCAAATGCATAACAAATATTATGTTTTATTAATGGCACGGTCAGGGACATGACCCACCGACCCACTTGCTCCAACCACAACCCAAGTAAATTACAAATTAAAAAAACTGTTGTGTATTATTTCGGGAGGGGTGGGATTTGATCCCCCAACCCCTCATCAACAACTTCTAAATTTTACCATTACACCAACTGAACTACATTGGTTAATCCACCGGCAATTTTTTTACTTAAACACAGTTTTTCAGTGAGTCCAAGGAGAGGAGGTAGTGCATGTAGTTTGAGGCATAATTTTGTAGAAGGGTCAAATTTTCACTTTGTCAGATTTTGACAAATTTTATATGGTTTCAACACCTCTTGACGCCATGAACGTGATGGCGCTGTCCATTTCTCCATCATATTTCTGCATTTTTTGGCCATTTTTTAGTATGCAGATGGAACCATGATCGCTACAAAAACAGGGAGCAGAACCATGATCCTTGCAATTTTCCTAAGGAGGTAATTTTTCTCCATGTCGGAATACAGTTAAGTTTACAGTGGTTTTTCATGGTTTTCTGCAGGGATCGCAATGACAAAGTCTGATTCGCCTTTGAAGTTGTAGATTTATAGTCCACCCATGGAGCATAATCTTTGAGGAATCTAGGAGAATCTAAAAGATTCCTTGAGCCCCAAATTCTCAACTTCTCAGAATTCATAGATTGGACAGTCAATTTTTCACTATTCGACATCACAAATCTGATCACGTGTTCAGATTTCTCATTCTCTTATTCTATTCTTCAGCCACTTTTCTAAGTGGAATGCAGGTGTCAACATCCATGTGTGAGTAGTCATGCGATTGATGTCGTGAGATCGATGGTTCGAGTAGCTTCAGCATTTTGACATCCGCTTCTTCAGATGGCCTTGGTTGTGAGGTATTTGCAGTGTTCATGTACTTCTTTTGCTATGCATTGTGCTGCATAGGTCCTTGATTGATGTTTGATGTGGGATCCTGTTTCTTACTCATTTTTATGGTTCCTGCTTGATGTGATGCGGAATCGCCTATGTGATGTACTTGTTGTCATGTTTCATCATGTTATGTTTTGAGATCCCTTTGTTGTATGTTGATGGGATACTCATGTGTCACCATGCATGTTTTCTTTGAGATCCCTTTTATGCCATGTTGCTGGCGGGATGCTCATCATGCATGAGTTTGTGTCATACTAATAGGAGTCATGTTTAACTGAGAGTTTTGGTAGTGGAACATCTCTTGGAGCCTCTCCTATGTGAGGGAATTATCCTTGTATGATAGCAACATCATCTCTATGTACATCACCACTATTGACAACACTTAATGCATCGGCCTACACCATCTTGACA
>APFE031661848.1:58138-85166 GCA_000404065.3 Pinus taeda | reverse complement strand
AACTTCAGTTGCAAGCCACAGAAGAGGTCATGGAAGAACTGAAGTGAAACAAACATAATCTTCAAATAGAGAACGATGAATTGAAGATGCATCTACATAAAGAGAAAGAGGAGAAACATAGTTTGCTACGATAGCTGCAATCAAAGGATGAGGCCTTGGAAAAGTTGTAACATGACCCATGTGAGGTAAAAAGTAGTTCTCCATCTTCATGTATATTTCCTGATGATGATTTCGTTGTTTTTGAAAATCATACCACAGGAATTGGCTCCAAAATGTTGAAGAGAATGGGGTATGAAGGAAAGGGATTGGGCATTAATGGCCAAGGCATTGTTAACCCCATCAAAGTAGAAGAATTAGCCTGTCAGGTAGGACTTGGGTATGTAAGAAAGGAAGTTGGGGAATGCATCGAGATAGCTAGAAAGCCACCAACAACAGATGATGAGAAGCCCTCATTAGTTCTTTCCAAATCAAAAGAGGAGGTAAAATATGTTGATTTACATTCAGTTTCGTCATCACATAGTATGATTTCTGTTGTAGATTTGGAGATCCCAATTATAGGGACAAACATGAGGCTTCTTACAAGGACGAGGTACGAGGAGGAAAAAGAACTTGGTGTTAATAATAAGGCATAACTCAACCATTGGAGGTTGCACATAAACATCAATTTGCAGGCTCAAGATACACCAAAGGAGAATGTTCGAAGGTGTCACATTCTTCTAAGACATCGTCAAAATTGTCGAGGAAAGAAAATGATGGGAACACATCCCCATCATCCCATGGTAGTTTCCATTACAGGGAAAGAGCTGAGGCAAGCTCTCATTGCCATACTTACACCAAAGACAACAAGGGAAGGTATAACCACTTTTGATATTCGAATGTTCATTTTGATTATGATCATGTTGTTAATAATGAATGTAAAACATGGCATCAAAAAACATGCACCTTTTGTGGATTACATAACCACACATTTTCTAAGTGTTGGAAAAGAATGGTAGCACACAAAAGGATGAGGCGTGAAAGACCCTCTCAACAGCATGAAAAGAAACAGGTTAAGCATATATGGAGGAAGAAAACCTATTGCAGTCATTGCGACAGAAGTGGCCATCAAAGAGCCACTTGTTGGAGACTCCATCCAGAGCAACGCCTTAAAGACAAAGCGTCGGTGCGTGAACCCGATGAAGCAGTTGTTCGACAAGCAAAGCCGCCACAAGGAGGCGACCCATTCACGTTGATAAGTGAAAAATGGTTTCTAGACATGTTGCCATTTCATGGTCGTGGTTTTGTGAATCATTTGTTGCATTTTAAAATGTAAAAGTGATGATGTGTTTTCCAACACTTGTTCAACAACAATGATGTCTAGTCTTACTTTGAGTTGCATTTTACACTCTGAAAGTGATGTCATGTTTCCATCACTTGTCAAAACAATAGTGTTTGGCCTTATGTTTGTAAATCATGTGTTGCAGTGATGATGTGTTTTCCATCACTTGTTGAAGCAACAATGATAGGTTGGCCTTGTTGTCATAGATGAGGTCTTGCATCCATCTTGATGTAAACTTGACCACCAAGTATGTGTTATAAACTTGTGGCAAGTGTGGGAAGTTTGGGTCATTAGTTGGTCACAAAATTCAAGCATGTAATTTTCAAAACAATGTACTACAGGTTGTAGAAGTAGCAGGTGTCGGCTCGTCGCTTAGGGCTCCGAAGAACAAGGGTGAAGGAGATTTAAGCGAGACCTTTCAGGATGCTTGTGATGTAGATAAGGTATAGAGAAGCTGCAGATTATTTTTCATGCTTTTGGAGGACCAAAAGCTCCTCAGTGAGGATGATTGATCTAGGTGGCTCCAGAGACGCACAGAGGACAAATAGGACTCAGGAAAACTCAAAAAATCAAAGTGTTTGGATTATGCTCAAACCAAGACTAAATCGTAGATTTCATTGTACTGATCGCGGTGGTGTGAACGGTTCGTCAATATGAGTCTTGATGAAGGAGATAGAGGTAGTCAAACTTGGGTTGACTTTTTGATGACTGGGCAGGTTAAGGAGGACACATTTTTGAAAAAAATCGGCCACCGGATTCCAGCCAGCTCCAACCAAATTATTTGCAAATTTGTCACCTCCTTAAAAGCACTCCTTCAGCCTATTTTCAGATATTTTAAAAATATATTATTTTTAAAGAAAAAAAAAATAATATTGTTGGAGGGCGGGCCATGACCTCCATCCTCCCCAAATGCATAACAAATATTATGTGTTATTAATGGTAGGGTTGGGGACATGACCCCACTGACCCGCCCACTCCAACTGCAACCCAAGTAAATTACAGATTTAAAAAAATGTTGTGTATTATTTCAGGAGGGGCGAGATTTGATCCCCCGACCCCTCCTCAACAACTTATAAATTTTACCATTACACCAACCAAACTACATTGGTTAATTCACCTATGATTTTTTACTTAAATGTAGTTTTTCAGTGTGCTCAGGGAGAGGAGGCAATGCACGCAGTTCGAGGCATAATTGTGCAGGAGGGCCAAATTTTCACTGTCATATTTTGACATATTGTATATGGTTTCAACACCTCTCGACACCACAAACATGATGGCACTGTCCATTTCTCCATCAGAGTTTTTCATTTTTCAGCCATTTTTCATTATGCAGAGGGAACCATGATTGCTGCAAAAACAGGGAGAGGAACCATGATCCTTGCAATTTCCCTAAGGAGGTAATTTTTCTCCATGTCGGAATATAGTCAAGTTTATAGTCATTTTTCATGGTTTTCTGTAGGGATCACAATGGTGAAGTCAGATTTTCTTTTGGAATTGCAAATTTATAGTCCACCCAAGGAGCAGAATCTTTAAGGAATTTAGGGGGAATCTAAAAGATTCCTTGAGCCCCAGATTCTCAACTTCTCAAAATTCAAAGATTGGATAATCGATTTTGCCCTATTCAACATCACAAATCTAATGATGTGTTCAAATTTCTCATCCTCTCATTCTATTCTTCAGCCACTTTTCTAAGTGGAATGTAGGTGTCAACATCCATGTGCGAGCAGTCATGCGAATGATGTCATGAGATCGATGGTCCGAGCAGCTTCAGTAGTTTGACATCCGCTTCTTTAGATGGCCTTGGTTGTGAGGTATCTACAATGTTCATGTACTTCTTTTGCTATGCATTTTGTTGCACATGTCCTTGATTGATGTTTGATGTGTGATCTTGTTTCTTACTCATTTTTATGATTCCTGCTTGATGTGATGTGGAATCGCCTATGTGATGTACTTGTTGTCATGTTTCATCATGTTATGTTTTGAGATCCCTTTGTTGTATGTTGATGGGATACTCATGTGTCACCATTCATGTTTTCTTTGAGATGCCTTTTATGCCATGTTGGCGGGATGCTCATCATGCATGAGTTTGTGTCATATTGATAGGAGTCTTTTGACTGAGAGTTTTGGTAGTGGAACATCTCTTGGAGCCACTCCTGCATGAGGGCATTTTCCTTGTATGATAATGACATCACCTCTATGTACATCATCACTATTGACAACACTTAATGTAGTGGCCTACACCATCTTGACACTGGGCCCCGAAGACGTAGTCCCTCCTGGACGAACTCCGTTATCAACGTCTTATTATTTTATGTTGTTGATGATTGTCATGTTCCTCTTCGTTACAACATGGAGATGTATTTATTAATGTTCTTTTAAAAATTCAATTTAACACACCACGAAAATAAAGGGTCTTGGAAGGGTCCTTTGTCACACCTGGACTAGGATCACACGAAGTTCAAAGTCAATTCAGGTGAATAGGACACCTCATCCTACATTGATGGTTATGTAAGGTTCCTTTCACCATGACGGTAATTGTGATTTCGGTGAGTTCACGATTATTTTGCACAATTTCATCACTAATGGCATATCGTGGGATGTCAACTCTCTCTCGGGGATGCTTAGTTTATTTACATAAATTTTTTCAACGCTTGGGGAGTAAATTTTAATTTGACCATTGAACTTCCACTATTACATCCCACCTTAGGCAAATTTTTAATCTGTGATGTGGAAATAGGGAAGAATTTTAATGAATCTTCTACATCATCCATCAAACAATCTCACTCACATGACAACATGGATTTTGTTCAACCTGCTAATGTTTCTTATGATGTGGATTTGTCTTTGATCAATGTCTCCTGTCATAGTTTCCCCAAAGGTTGTTTCCATGATCCTATTGTAGATTCCCTAGAATAATTTTATCAGTTCGAAACCATGTGTCATGGCTTGTACTTGCATCCGCTTCATTGAGTCTTGTATGGCCATAGGCCTAGTGATTATTGTTGTTGCAGAGTCTTTAATTTGGTAGAGCAATTAAGTGTTCTATACCATTGTGATTGTACTTCATGTTTCTTTGTGTCAGTTCATATGTTTGCATTGTTTATCCTTTTCATTGCACTACACTCTCTCTCGATTTTACACGATCATATCCTTCAACCTAAAGGTCATGAGAAACTTCTATGGCTGCATTAGAATTTCCATTTCACATGCCTCGACTGTGTACTATTTATTTTACGTTAGGATAGGTTGCATTTAGTTAGATGCATTGCATTCCTATTTTGTGTTTTCATCTTCCCTTTCCTTTTTAGTTTTATTGGTTCTTAAATAAAGCTAGTTTTGAGATTCGAGATGATGTGGCTAAAATTTTTTGCAAGGAAAGTTGTAGTAACACACAACCCTTGGCTTATCTATTACCCTCTTATTTGTTTTGGTTTACATTTTTCAAGTCGATGATTTTTCGATGGAAAATATGATCCTTCAGTTGGTAAGCTGAAAGGAAACCATGATACATGTATCTATTTAGGATTCTCATTCCTATGCTTAGTCTTGTTATGAATAATGTGTTCTTTCTTATCTATCTAAGTAAAGTAAGATAATGGGAAAAATTTTAGTGACCAAAGCATCAAAGGTATAAAACCCATCTTTGAAGGAACAACCTCTTATGCTCTCAATAAGTCGGGATCCCTCTTCCACCTTCTGAAAAATAATAAGTAGCTATGCATAGTCCTATTGAAAAAGAAAAAAATAAAAATAAAGGGTGAAATAAGATAAATGCTTCTTGTGCAGGGAGGTGATGCAAACGACTTTGCTGAGGTACTTTCCAGGATCATTGGCAGTGAAGCAATGTTTTTTTTCTTAAATCAACTCCGTTACGAAACTTTCTATATCTACTGGCATCAGAGCAATGCCAAAGATATAAAAATCATACTCTAATTGTTTTAATTTGTTGTTACCCTTACATCAATAGGATAATGATATGACTTTCTTTATGTTGTGTTATGCTGCGAAATGGAACTGGGAAGACTATATCTTTAACCGGGTAAGAGTGGGGTGCTAAGGTAACTCATTGATTGAATCAATACTTCCTATACAATTGAGACTTCATGCTTAAATGAAACCATTTCAAAGAAGCAAGGGTTCTCCTAGTGTGTCACCAAGTGTTGTCACTAACACAACGGCCCTCCAAAATTTTTGCTTGTCAATTTTGGAGCCTACATGAACCTTCGTTTCAAGCCCCCTTGTGTCTTCGAATTGTTTGATTTGTTATTTGGGTGTTTTCTCCTAATGTCGCATCCTCCTATGTCAATGTTTCCTAAGTGTCATCAGTGAACCCTTAGAAGTGCGTATGTTATCTGGTCAATGGTTAGCTGAACTCATGAGTTATCTTGACTTAGAAACTAGCCTTTACGCCATGCATACACTCAAAAAAGCACACAAAAGTGCAAAAAAGGAAAACAAAATAAAGAAAAAGTCCCTTTAAGGAAACAATATACTTCAAGTTGATGAAGACATGCACTTGAGTTGAGCGCATGCCTTCGGGCTAAAGAAGCGACCCTCCTTGAGTGCACTCCTTCATGTTGAATACATGCACTCTTTCTGGATGCATGCATGTCCCTGCTTGTTGCATGTGGGTGCACTCCTAGAAAATAGGAGCCCACTTAAATTCCCTTAACTAACCTTTTCACTTGAAGACAAGTGGCGATCATGAATTAGTTAGTTTTGCATGTAAACTCTTTTAAATTAGCCTATTTAATCATTCCTTTGCATAATCATTCTCATCTGGGTGGGGCGCACAATTGTGGATCAAGAAACTCTTCATCAACCTACATTACAGTTAAGTTTTACATGTGAATCTACTCATTTTCCTTCATGATTTCATTACCAATCTTTCTTTTCTTGCTGACATTTTCGTTAGTTCATTTACTGGAATTTTTATTCAATATTGATCTTGTAAGTATCAATTTGTTGTCACATGCATAAACTCTACACGTTCCTTAACCTTTCACATTCTACCATCATTATGATAGGATTCATATAAGCTTTTAGATACTTTTTCTTCTCATTCTTATCATGAAATCTTATTATCAGACTTGTTCTTATTCTTTACCTAGGCAGAGCACACTTCTGGACCTTTAAGCCCGATCAACCTTGAGAACTACACCCAGAATGACCAAGTTTCCCTCTTGAGCACATTCCTTTGTCACGAAGAACTACTCCCTCCCTTGAGTGCATGAGCACACCTCAAATACTCGAATGATTTTACTTCAACCCTTCAACATGTGCCGATGCGCCCTCCTTCCCTTTGAGTGCATGAGCACACCCTAAAGGACTGAAGGCTTGAAGACATGTTCCTTCATCCCTTCAGAGTGTGTCAGTTCACCCTCTCTGTCTTTTTGAGCGCATGACCACATTGTTAAGGCTTAAAGGCCTGACATCTCACCCCTTCAACCCTTTGGAGTGTTCCAATGCACCCTTGATGGTTCCCTTCACTTCCCTAAGTGCATGAGTGCACTACAAAGCCATAAATGACCCTTTATCTTCCTTCGTGCTTTGAAAGTGCACCCTCCTAGTTTGCAAGCCTATTTTCTTATGCATGTAAGTGGTTTTGTGTTTTCATTAATAGTTTTACATATTAAATCACTTGTGATGGATCTTTTTACATGATTTATGAGATATTGCTACGTAGTTAGGATGCATTAAGCTAATATTCTCATTAAGTGTGTTGTCATAGAAAATTATTTAAGATACAAGTATTGTCACCCTTTCATCATCTATAGAGCCATGCCTCCTCGTAAAGTGGCCTCCAAAAAATTCTCAGAAGCAAGCAGTGAGGAACCTGTCGAAGTGACCAAGTCAACCATTCCCATTTGTGTAGAAACATAGTGCTTCATTTATAAATCTACTAAGGTCACATGGAGGGGTATATACAACACATTCGTGTAGAAAAGTTTTGATGAGAACTTGGAGGACTTGGAAGTGTACATCAACATTAAGAAGTCTAGGATGCATAGGATCACATGTAGATTCCCATTCATCCCCTGTGTAGAAGTGATTGAGTGGATCACTACACATATGGATGACTCTCATCTTGTGCTTCATAGTGAGAGTGGTGGCTAGCTCACCACTTATTATGGAGATGACACGAAGACATACTACAACATTCCTAGGCCCATGGACTATGCTAATGATGAATTTTATATTAGATGGCCCAACCTCGACACAAGTGACATTATCAAATCATGGTGTCAAGCGCCTATTAACTTTCTCGATTTCCCATTCGTAGTCTATTCGATTAAGATTCTTAGATATGTATATCAATATCTGATAGGCATGTGTTGTCAATTGCATGGGTGCAAGAACACTAAAGTGTTTGAGGAGAACTGGATATATATGCTCAATATGGTGGTAACCCATGGAAAAGTATTCAATTGGGCAGATATATTGTCATTTTAGTTGTAGCGTCATGTGGGACATAGAAAATAATCTTTGATGGGGAACAAAGCACCAAAATTCTACATGTATGCATTTATTTTCGATGGAATCTGTGCACAATATGCATTCCCAGGAATGTACTAGAATTGGACCCTTGAGAGCAAGTTCCTTGTTGACTTCCACTATAGGGTGTTGTAAAAATAAAGCTTCAAAGGCACATATGATAGATTGGATGAACATTTCTTTGCAATTATCTTTCATATGATATTCAAGATCGATCCTCCTTGCATGTTTAATAAATTGAAGGAATCACTATGGGATATCGCAAGTTGGTTTGCAAATCCCTAGGATACATACATCAAATGTTTTGGTTGTCAGATATCCCATTATATCATGTCACAGTATGTGACCAATAAGGTTGTCATGCAGGAAGTGGAAAATCAATTGGACTAGGCATTGTTGGGAGTTCATCATGGGTGGAAGAAATCCCCTTGGCTCACCTTCCCATAGAGGATCAAATTATATGAGTTAAAGAGACATGAGGCGAAAACAACAGAAATACAAGAGTTGCATTGCTTGCACTTCACCAATAAAGGTTGTCATTGATATGATCCCAGAAGAGTGTGCAGGAAACATTGTGAAAGTATCGGTTATAGTACGAGGTATTCATCGATGTCCACATTAGAATATGAAAAGGTGAAGAAATGGTATAATTCAGTTAGAAAGACACATACAATAGGGGAGACTAGTTCACCCCAAGATCCACTAGCTTAAGATATGCAAGTACAAGAGGAAGAATAGATAACCCCTAAAGCAAGGAAAATAACTCCTAAGAAGAGGATTGGATATCATTCAACAAGCAAGAGCAGAAAGAAGTGGAAAGTTGATCCTTTAAACATAGGCGTTATTCAAGCAGAATAGGAGAGGAGAGAAGCATAAGAAGAGGAGAAGAGGAAGCAAGATGAGTTGTTGGAGAAGCAACAAGCAGAAGAAGAGGAGAGGAGAAGGATAAAAGAGTAACAACAAAGGCAGTCCTAGGAGGAAGAAGCAAGATAGAGAATGGAAGAAGAACAATTGACTCAAGAGATAGAAGAAGAAGAGTTGGAGGAAGAAGATACTATCCAACCTATGGATGATGAACTAGGTTTTCTAGAGGAACTTCCTCTCACAGGTGGTCATGTTCCATTGGAGAGATAGGGATCACACCTCCACCAACATATAGAGTCATGGATGTACCTAGTGTCTCGTTTGATCAACTTAAGAAGAGGATCATGCAGTAAAGGCATAGATATTTCCCAAAGGATCCTAAGAATCTACTCTCAGTTTCTACATAGAAGGTGATTAATGCCAACACCAGAAGCAATCCTAGGGAAATCATTGCCAAAAATGTTGCTTTTTCCATAGCAACACAAGAAAAATCTGAATATCTACTAATTGAGAATGCTATATTGAGGAAAGAACTTGTTTTATTGAAGAAACATGGAAAACATCTTACGATAGATAATCAATGGTTATCCTCACAGAGTTTCAACACCGTAGAATGGAAGTCAACCATGCAAGAGGAATTGGGGCCAATGGAGGACACCATGGCATGGCTATATGATGAAATGATACTTATACAACATTTGGTGGCTCATCTCGTTGGCCTTAAGAAGAAAGCACAGGAAGAGTTACAAATCATGAAAGTAGAAAACATAGCAATTTACCATCTTCAGGAGTGGGCTACCAAGTATCCAAATGCTCCACACCATTTGGAAAAGAAAAACAATATTTCCATAGAGATGGACAGAGTTCAGGAGAGACTCCACCATCAGAACTGCATGCATCTGGGAGAACAATTAATTAGTACTATTGATTCCTATAATCAACTACATAATCGTTTTGAGTCTTTAACATAGAAACATGGGATGCTTGCAATAGGAACACTGGAAGAAATTAGAGACAAAGAGATCGTATTCCAAGAGATCAGGAAATACATGGAAAAGATCAAGAAAGCAATAGAAGATGTAGGCTTTGAGGTCACCAAGGACATTATTCTACAGTATGTTATCACACCAGTCAAAGCTCACATGAAACTTTCATGGCTATGGAATAATGTATAGTCAAGCTCCAAGACCATACTGATGGAGGCACTAGAGGTGAAGATGTAATATATAGGGGACTTGCTAGTTCAAGTCAAAGCCATCTCAATGGAGGTAATAACATGACACACTTACATTACAAACGAGCTCCATGAGGAAGAAAATGATTTATCAATTTGATGAGAATTTGTCCCATTATACATTTTGACTTATTAGGCGACGATCTCATATGTAATTTGTCTTATGTAATAAATGATATGTAATGAAGTGCAAGGGACACATGTGGAATGTGAATAGTCACATATGGAATGTAATAAGTCATGAATAGAATATGAATAGTCATAGAAGCTAAAGAGTCATGAGGAAGCTCAAAGGTCATTGTTTTTTGTTATAAATAGCTCCTCATAACTTAAATAAGGGGATTTAATTCTAGGAGTCTTTCCATTGCTTCTCGTGTAGTGCATAGGAGATAGATCATTCTTTGGAGAAGCAAGTTGTGGCTTCATATTCCACTATTGGATATAGTGTTCCATTCATGTAACATTGTACTTGGGATGTGTAACTCTTAATCAAAAGCTCTATGAGCCAACACTTCTTCATACATGTATCATATATATAATAGGAATATTCTTATGTTTATGATATATGTTTCTTTAATTACATACTAAATGAATGAACTAATTAATTGATTAGTTATGGTTGTTATTGAATGAGTGTCATTATGCTTTAATGATTGTTGTTTATCATGTGGACTAATCTGCAGGTATTCAACAAGCATTTCCCTTCCTTCCCAAGCCCCCCTTTAGTATAGTACTATTAATTTTATGAGTGGAAGCTCGTTTTCCTTTACCAATCATGGATGTTCCCTTGGGAACCTTACATTGGGTTTCTCATAGATCTTACATACTTGCTTCCCCAAATATGTGTTGCATTCTCTTATGTGTAATCGTAACCAAGGCATATCTTTGAAACATTTCCAACAACAGCTGGAGTGTATGACCAGATGATACTCCTACACCAAACTATGTTAGGTCTAATTGGTACTTGACATTGGGGAGATCCCATTACAATGTTGGTGGCATCCAACACCATAAACAAAATGATTCATGACACTTGAATTGCATTGTTATTTATTGGGTTCTTTCTTATACTCTTTTTATCGTTCTTCATGATCCCCCAAGTTTCCCTCTGATCTACCTTTGAGTTGGAACCTCCATCTTCTATGGTTCCAATATTGTTTGCTAGAGCCAACATAAGCAAGTTGATATATAGTTGATATCTGCAACCTACTCTTCTAGCATTGTGAATACCTTCTTTGATGGATCTCAAGGGTTATTAAAACAAGATTTGTTAACCATGCTTGAGATTTTAAATTGATTTGATCACTTTTAACTCCCCATAATATACCCAAAAAACCCACTCTAATACCATTAATATCCTTAAATTACCATGGTTATTCCACCAAAAAGTTAATTCAACTGATCTAATAATCATATACTAAAATCCAAAATCAATACTATGAGGGTTAATTTTCCTTAGGTTTTTTGGATTTGTTAGATTATTGTTTTATTCTAATGCATGTAATATATAAAATGTGGAAAAGAGAAAATAAAACAATTACTTGAAAACCAAAAAAAACTCCAATATATGACCCGTGAAACCCTTTTGAGAGAAAACCTAGTTGAAAGGTGGGATTGCTTTGCTCTCTCTTTCTTTGGATGGAGTTGGTGCAAATAAAAAGGAGTGAGACATGTGGCCTATGGGTTCATATAAACTCAAACCCTCTTTTTTCTTCCCTCTGTATCCACTCTCAACTAATCTACTCTAACACGGAACAAAAATTCACTAGAATAAAATTGAACCCCTTTTCCTCCTAGTGGTATGGTTATAACACAACCTGATAGCCAACTATGGGTTAAATTTGACCCATTTACCTCTCAGTATTAGTTACAAATAAACTCTTATAGACTATTATTAATAATTCCCACGTGGATAACCCATTTTCCATGAGTAATAAGAGATGACATGGAATCCTCATGAATTATAGTGGTCAATCACAATAGGTCAACTTCTATGAGGCATAACTTTTGCAATTGAACTTGTATTGACATGATCCTTGCATCGTTGGATAGTGATGGTCCAAATTAGATCATTTATTAATTTTCATCCATATCGATTCATTTGGAGTGGAAAAAGTGGAGGAATCATCTCACGGGACCGTTTTTACCGGTGGGACCCAGTTTGGTGAAATGAGGTCTAAAACCTTCCAAGAGCGTTTTGAGGCATCAAACATATTTTTTTGGGGGGGAAAATTTACCTCTTAACTCTGCACCATTTCATGATATTCTACACATATAGATCTTTCCAACAGTGCAAGAATAGCATCAATCAGAGTCTATATGCAAAAGTTATGCCACTCAGAAGTTGACCTTCCTATTTTCACATCTATAGTTTGGGAGGATTCCGCGCTAGCCCCCAATATTCATGGAAAAGGGGCTAGCCATGTGTTTGTGATGTAAAAGACTCTAGAAGAGTCTATTTGTAACTCTATTTAAGATTTGATGTAGTCAAACTTAACCCCTAGTAGGCTATCAGGCTGTGTTATAACTGGGCCACTAGGAGGAAGAGGCATTCCATTCTTTCGAGAGCATTTTGTTCCATAGTTGAGAAAAGATAGCTAGGAGAGATAGGAGGTAGAGCACACAGAGAGGATCTGTGCACTATACCATCCCACGGGCCACATACATTACTTATTTGTATCTGCAACCATATTTCTAGACAGAGAAAGAGAGCGAAGCGACCTCACCTTCTAGCTGGGTTTTTTCTCGAAAGGGTTTCCCAGAGAGTATATCTTGTGTATTATGTTTGTGTGAACTTATTTTTTCGTTCTGTACTTTTCTTCTTGATTTACTTTTACATTAATGCACTAATTACAGATAATTTTATAGATCTAAAAATTAAATAAAACTATAATAGTGTACAACCTCATATTTTTAATATAATATTATCATATCTGGTGTGACGAACTTTCCAATGAAATATCCATGGTAGTTTACAGATGATTTGGTATTAGACCAGGTTTATTTGGGTATTTTGTGGAGATTGCAGGGATCTAGATTGGTGATGCAGAAAATCATAAAACCTTAATCATGGACGAAAAATCTGTAAACGAACCTTGTGATCCTATAGAGGTGAGGTTTTCGCGGCTCAAAGAACAAGTCGTGGATATAAACTATAATGCCAACCTCCCCATGGAGACCCTAAGAAATAACATGGGTATATTTGGAGAAGAAGGGGGTTCAAATTCAGAGGAAAAATCAGAAGGGGAATCGAGAGATTGAGAAGACGCAAATTACCAACCAAAGAAAGAACCCGAAACATATCAACCCAGTTCGAGTGTCATGAACCAATCCATGTTTAAAGTGGAAGAAAAAGTTGATATAAATCCATACCACAGCGGGATCGACACTATGAAGTTGAACCACTGGTTGCAGCAACTGGAAGTTTATTTTAATGTCCATCAGATCGAGGAAGGGCATAAGATCTCATTCACGCAGTTAAAATTCAAGGGCCATGCACAGACTTCGTGGGAGAGCCACACGGAAACCCTAAGGTTGGAGGGAGAACCTCCAGTGACTAAGTGGGAGGATTTCAAAGCCCTCATTAAGTCATAGTTTTATCCCATCAGGTATGTGGAAGACCAGTGGATCCAGTGGCATTACTTCAGGCAAAAGCTGGACCAAAGCGTGCAGGAGTACACCACAAAATTAAGAAAGATGGCTATAATGTTGGGTATCTCTCCAAAGAACCCAGATGTACTCCTCAAGTATTGGGGGGTTTGTACCGCCATCTGTGTGAGCAAGTGATGTTGTTCAAGCCCAAAACAGTGGATGATGCTTTTGTATAGGCACAATACCTGGAGAACATAGGCCTGAAATGCAATCAAGGGATCGAATAAAAAGGAGAAACAAGATGATTCTAAGGATGGGAAGAAGAAGCAAAAAGGGGGAAGATAAAAAGACAAAAACCACAACACATCAGTGCTAAGATCCTAGCAACCACTGCAACCACTGGAACATTGATGGCCATATAGAGGAGAAGTGCTAGAAGTTGCATCTAGAGCTAAAGCCAAAGAACAAGAAGAAAGCTAATAAGAAGAAGAATCTCATGGTGATTGATTCGAGCAACCAAGTTGAAAGAAACTTAGACGTGGATGAGAAGATCGTCTGTACATTAGTGAAAATGAGGTGAATCTAAGTAGCCTTTAGCAATAAGAAGAGAAAGAAATGACCAAACTCTTCCATGTAAAGATAAAGGTAAAGAAGATGAAGACTGATGCTCTGTTTGACTCAAGATTGCAAGAAAATCTCATTGCAACAGATCTAGTCAAGAAGTTGGGGTTGGAAATTTGTTAACATCCAAAGCCATATCCACTGGGATGGGTACATAAGGATGCAGAGTTGAAGGTAACAAAATAATGTAAAATTAGATTTGCTATCAGTGTTTATTTTATTGATGAAGTAGATCTAGATGTGGTTCCCCTTGATGTATGTGGAGTCGTGTTTGGGAGTCCATACATATACATGCATGATGAAATATTCATGAGGAGAGCTAACTAGTATAAGCTCATCAAGGATGGAAAATAATTCATCATCAACACGCACAAAGGCAAGTTGAAAATTTCACTGGTAAGTGCCAACCAAGCCAAGAAATTGATCAGTTCCATTAATAAGTATGCTTTATTTTTTTTAAGAGAAAATCAGTCTATATAGGAGTCAATAACAGGCAAGGCATCCCTAGAGGGGTGTACTAAGAAACAAAAATAATAATTGGAGGAGCTGTTACAAGAATACAAGGAAGTGTTCCAAGAGCCTAAAGGGATACCCCCTAAAAGAGAAGTGGAGCACAAGATCCAACTATTGCCATGCTCCCCATTGCCAAATATTGGGTTGTACATGTAGTCTGTTATAGAAGCAAGTGAGGTGAAGAAACAGTTGCAGCAGTTGCTGGAACATGGTGTCATTTGACCGAGTACATCACCATGTGGGTCACCCATCATCATTGTGCCAAAGAAGGATGGGACTTGGAGAATGTGTATAGATTACATGACATTGGATAAAATCATGCTCAAGAACAGGTACCCCCTACCCAAGATAGGCGATCTGCTAGATCAATTGCAACAAGAAAAGTGTTTCACCAAGATGGACTTAAAGTCGGGATATCATCAAGTTTGAGTCAAAGAAGAAGATACATGGAAGATCGCCTTCAAAGCCAGGAAATGTTTGTATGAGTGGTTAGTTATGCCATTTGGCCTATGTAATGCACAAACTACATTTATGAGATTAATGAATGATGTAATATGCTCTTTCATAGATACATTTGTTATTGTCTATTTGGATGATATACTGGTATATAGTGCTACCTGGGAGGAGCATATTTCACATTTGGTGCAGGTGCTGGAAACGTTGAAGAAGCACCAAGCTAGAAAATCTTAATAAGTGTGAGTTTGCACAGTAGTTCTTGGTGTATTTGGGATATGTGATTAGTGGAGGAGAATTGAAGATAGATCCTTCCAAGATGGAGGCCATCATGAAATGGCTAGTGCCTACTAATGTTACTGAGGTTAGGAGTTTCATTGGGGAAGCACAGTACTTGAGGAAGTTCATAGCCTTGTTTTCAGCAGTAGCAGCACTGCTCCATGCCATAACAACAAGTGGAAAGAGTTTCTAGTGGGGAAAAGGGAAGCAAAATGATTTCGATTAGTTAAAGAAGAAGATCAGTGAAGCACCAATTTTGGAATTACCAAACTTGCAACGAACCTTTAAAGTGGAGACAGATGTGAGTGGGTATGCTATGGGAGATGTCTTGATGCAAGGAGGAAGGCCCATTTGCTACCATTCTGAATTATTCCATAGGGAAGTTATTAACTACCCTACCTATGATAAGGAGCTCTATGCCATGGTGCAAGATGTGAAGAAGCGGAAGAACTATATGATGGGAAAGGAGACAATAATCCACATAGATCACCGACCGTTATAGTACTTGCAAGCCTAGAATAAGCTACAACATACCAGGCATTACAAGTGGATGGGGTTTTTACTGCAGTTTCATTTGGTGATCAAGTATAAGAAGGGTAGCACAAACAAGTTGGCTCTATGATTTCAAGGCCACTCACATCAAATATAAAAACTTTGGGGACTCTTATGCACATGGAGCCATTCACCCATGATGCATACATAGAGGCATATTCAGAAGATGAGGACTTCAAGGACGTGTATCAATAGTTGCAGAGTCAAGAGTCATGTGCATGATGGCGACAACACCATTCACCACCATCTCCAGGATGGGTTACTCTATAGGCTGGATAAGCTGTGTGCTCCTAAAGGTGAGTGTTTGTAACTGATTAGAGAGGCTCACAGCTCCAAGGTTGCGAGGCACTCTAGTGTAGGGAAGATTGTGGCTAACTTGCAGAGGTATGTGTATTGGCCCAAGATGCAAGGGCATGTATCTAGGTTCATAAGAGGACATATGATTTGTTGTACCAGCAAGCCTAGCAACATGAAACAAGGTCTGTATTACCCCTTACTTGTACCTACTCATCATTGTGAATGCATTTACATGGAATTTGTGGGATGTTTACTGATAACCAAGAAGGGAAATGACTACCTGTTCGTGGTAGTTGACAGGTTCAAAAAGATGTGTGTTCTGATGCCATGTAAAAAGACCATCAACAGACAAGAAGCAACAAACTTGTTCTTTGGACAGGCCTGGGTATAATTTGGGATACCAAGGAGCATTATTCCAGACAGGGATACAAGATTTATCAGTGAAATCTGGACTACGTTGTGGGAGAAGATGGACACGAAGTTTAAGAGATCTACAACATTCCATCCATAGACAGATGGGTAGACATAAGTAGTCAACAAGACTTTTGTGAAACTTCTGAGGGGTTAAAACCAGAAGCATCTGAAGACTTCGGATGAAAATCTAGTATATATACAACATTCTTATAACAAAGCAGTCCACGCTTCTACAGGAAAGTCCCCATTTGAAACTTGTTTTGGATATTTTCAACCTTCACCTTTGGATATTACCTATGGGCAACAAGGAGGAGTGAAGGAAGACCTTACAAGAGATTCTTTGAGGGCTGAAAATTTAATAGAGAAGATCAAGCAGATCCATCTACAAGTACATGAAACACTACAAAAGTCGCAGGTGAAGTATAACACCAGGCATGATCAACATAGAAAAGAGAAATCATTCAAGGTGGGAGACATAGTATGGCTACAGTTGAACAAGGAGAGGATGCAGGGGCCTGGTAAGAAAATCAAGTGTCTAAGGTATGGTCCCTTTGAGATACTAGAAAATGTGGGTGATAGTGTTTATCGACTCAATTTACCACCATATATGTGCATTTACTCAATTGTAAATGTAGATAATTTGAAACTCTATGAGCCTTCCATGTTAGATCAGAAAGAGGAAAAGGTCCTACCTTCTGTGGAGGATTTGGCACCATATGCTTAGGAAAAGTTGACAAAAGACACAATTTTGTAGACTAGGTCCTGAACTACAAGACAAGGGAAACAAGACCTTTGGCAGATTAGGTTGAAGGGACAACTTCCAGGCAAAGCTAAATGGTACACCAGAGAGAAGGTGGAGGAAAAATTTCCTCACCTCATTCAGTAAAAGATTTTGGGGACCAAAAGCTTGCCAAAATGGGGAGTTGTGATATGAATTGGATCATTATATTGTTTTCCATCCATCTCAATGTATTTGGAGTGGAAAAAGTGGAGGAATCAACTCACGTGACTGTTTTTACTAGTGGGACCCAGTTTGGCGAAATGGGTCCGAAACCTTCTGGGAGTGTTTTGAGGCATTAAATGACATTTTTTGGGGGTAATTTTTTTTTCCAAAGTGTGACACCTTCCTACGCTATTCTACACACATAGATATTTCCAACGGTGCAATAATTCTGTCAATTAGAGTCCGTATGCAAAAGTTATGCCACTCAGAACTTGACCTTCCTGTTTTCACACCTATAGTTCGGGAGGATGCGCTTGAACCCCCATTATTCATGGAAAAGGGGCTAGCCATGTGTTTGTGATGTAAAAGACTCTAGAAGAGTCTATTTTGTAACTCTAGTTAAGATTTGATGTAGTCAAACTTAACCACTAATAGGCTATCAGGATGTGTTATAACCAAGCCACTAAGAGGAAGAGGCATTCCATTCTTTCGAGAGCATTTTGTTCCATAGTTGAGAAAAGATAGCCAGGAGAGATAGGAGGTAGAGCACACAAAGAGGATCTATGCACTATACCATCCCACGGGCCACATACATTACGTCTTTGTATTTGCAACCATATTTCTAGACAGAGAAAGAGAGCGAATCGACCTCACCTTCTCGCTGGGTTTTTTCTCGAAAGGGTTTCCTAGAGAGCATATATTGTGTATTATGTTTGTGTGAACTTATTTTTTCGTTATGTACTTTTATTCTTGATTTACTTTTACATGAATGCACTAATTACAGTTAATTTTACAGATCTAAAAATTAAATAAAACTACAATAGTGTAGAATCTTAGATTTTTAATATAATATTATCAAATCTGGTGTGACGAACTTTCGAGTGAAATATCCACGGAAGTTTATGGATCACTTTGAATGTTGAATAACGTTAGGGGTTCACAATTAAGAAACAAATATTTACCCCCAAAAAATTCTTGTAAAGCCTCAAACTAGCCCTAGAAGGTTTCTAACCCCAATTCTCCAAATTGGGTCCTACCACTAAAACTACCCCTGTAAGTTTATTTCTCTATTTTTTTCACCCTAAAATCATCAAGATGAATGAAAAAAAATATAATGATCCAATTTGGATTATAAGTATACATTTATTTTTATTGATGGCTTCTCACATCACTTTTGGGTGTATTTTCTTAAGTACAAGATTAAGGTCTTTGCTAACTTCTAAAGTGTTCAATCAAACATTGGGGGGATGGGGCGGGGGTATGCGAATCAAACATCCAATGATTTTGTAAAGAACATGGCATTCATCATCAACACTCTATTCCATACACCCTTGAATAAAATAGTGTTTCTAAAGAAAGATTTAGACATTGAAAGAGATGGAAAATTGCATGATTAAGTTCAAGAACTTGACATTTTCTTTCTAGGCTGAAGTAGTGAATTATGTCAATTACATTTAGAATCAAATTCCTCATAAGGAAGTTATACATATACCTCTAGAGGAAGCTTGGATGCATGTTAATCTCAATGTCTCAACTCTTAAGGTATTTGGTAGTCCAATGTGGACCTTAATTCTAAATTAAAAGTGAAAAACTATGGAGAAGAAAAGCCAACCACTAATATTTGTTGGTTACTGTGAGGATAAAAATAAAAATAGGTTATTCGATCCTATTTCTAAATATATCTCGTTCCAAAGGGATGTCCATTCTAGTGAGAACTTCAACCTCACATTTTCTCCTATTCCTCTGACAGAATTTCATGTTAACAATGGTATAGATCATTCTGATAGTTTTGATTTCATTGAACAAGAAGATGATGAACATTTTGTTACTATAAATCACACTATTGGAGATGAAAATCAATCAATAGAAAATTTGTCAACAACATTAGTAGAACATGAACAACTTGAATAGGAACAACTTGATGAAGAACAACAACTGAGGAGGATATTTCATGAACAAAAGAGGCTTGATTCTTATGATTATGAGCTAACTAATTTCAATTATTTTTCCTCCAACCCTCAACATATGTAGTCATGAAAAACTAGTGTCTCTTTTTGAATTCATTCCATTTCAAATTATGCACAGTAATTTACTAATGTTGTTTGGATACTTTAAAGGGATGCTTTCATGATAGCAACATATTCTTCCTTGTTGAAGAATCACACTTGGGATTTCATTCCTCTTCTTAAGTGATGAAATATAGTCCATTGTAAATAACTACATAATCAAATATCCAGTAGATGACTTTCTTGAAAAGCATAGGACATGTCTTATGGCTAAGAAATTTCAGAAGTTATAGGGATTTATTATTTCGAGACCTTTGCCCCTATTTCCAAGATGAATTCCATACATCTTGTGCTTTGTCATGTTGCCTCCCAAGGTTGGTCAATCTACCAGATGGATGTGAAGAACACTTTTCTAAATTGTGACATAATGAGGAAATATACATGGAACAACCTCATGGTTTTGTGTAAGATTATTCTCTTCTTTGTAGGCTTTGGCGTTCACTATATTGTCTCAAACAAGGTCCTCAAGATTGTTGTGACAAGATGGATACTTTTTTTATTACTTTAGGGCTCAATTGTTTTTATTTTGATCCTAAGGTTTACACTTGGAGGTAGGGAACCAATCTCTTGATTTTGTTCTATATGTGGATTATTTTATTATCATGAGTTCTTCATCCATGATTTAGAGTCTTTGACAAGCATTGATGTAACTGTTTAATATGATAGATATAGATCTTCTATGACATTTTGTTGGTCTATATATTTTTCATTCTTTAAAAGGGATCTTCATTTTTCAGCATAAGTATGCACTTGATTTACTTCAATGTTTTGGCATGGTTGATTGTAAGCCTATGCCTAATACCTAATCCATTTTAATTAGGTGTTGCTCTTTCTACTAATTGCTTTTCACCACATTTTAATCCTTTGTCGTATCAACAATGATTGGGAGTCTACTATATTTGAGTCATGCATGTCCTAACATGTCTTTTGCAATTGGGCTTGTCTCTTGATTCTCTCAAGATCCTCAAGAGGGCCACTAGTAGGAAATGAAGTGCATTCTAAGGTACATTCAAGGTATTACCAATTTTGGCATTTAGTATAGTTTTGTTGTTTCTCAACTCTTGGATTTCACTAACTCTAACTGGGTTAGTTTAGTTGATGATTGAAAGACCACATTTGACTTTGTTTATTTTCTTATCTCCACTTCTATTATCTAGTCTTGCAATAAGTAATCAACAATTGCATTATCCTCTATAGAAACTCAATATCATGTTGTAGTTTTTTCTACTCTGGAAGTTTTTTGGCTTCAATAGCTAATGGCAGAGTTTGACATTCAACACTACACTTTGGTGTGATAATTAAATTGCCACACACATTTCTTGCAACCTAGTGGAGCATCAAAGGACAAAACACATTGAGATTCACATGCATCTCATTCGACAACTCATCCAAGATGTTCTTAACTCGGAGTATTTTCTTACTAAAAAAGAAATTGTAGACATATTCCCTAACCCTAGCATCACTTTATTTTCTTTAATTTTAATTGATACTTGAGATGAAGGAAATTGTACTCACATAGTCATCTTGAGTCCCCTTACTTTCACTTTTTATTTTCTCTCCATGGTAGAGAAATTTTTTCCTCTAAATTTTCTCCTATTTTTTCTGCTTAAGTCTTTGTGTAGATAATATTTTTATTTTTCAATTTCTAATACATTTAATCATTATTAATTCTAAACTTACTTAAAATTACGTAAATATCCTTAAATGCCCAAGTGTGACAACTGTCCTTTCATAACACTGGACCTCTTTCTCTTGTATTTTCAAGTAATTTCTCGTCAAATCTATTAGATCTTCTCCCTGGGGGGAATTCTTTTTTTTTGGGTGTCGCATAGGATCTTTGTGCACGTGATATTCTTTTAAAAATTTACCTCTGACTGACCTTTTATGGCAATGTCTTTAGGCAATGGTTAAGACAGCTGGTATTAGGCCAATCCGGGAATTACAATTTGCTCGGTACTGTGGCTCATTTGGCTACTCATGCCCAAACAAACAAAGTCAGCATGGGCGATCCGCACAGGGACCCAATGGGTTTAATCATTTACCTGTTCAGATCTGTCATAAATCGTAAAAAGAGAGTCTAATCTGAGGCCTTAAAAAAACCAATTAAAACAAAACAGTGCTACCAATACGCCTTTGATTCTGTAATGAAGGTTCTATGAAATGTTTTCGAGGCAGATTTGAACAAGGGCGCCAAAGATTCTAGTACTGGAGATGGGTCCAATCTGGTCTGCTTTGTGAGGAGGCACTCAATATACGCCTTCCATTTTGCAACCAGATAAGTTCAGGGTTGTAATGCCCAACAAGGGCATCGATTGCTGATCCACCTCACTTAATTTCACTGTGCCAACGATTGATTCTTATTCAAGTGGGGTTGGTGTTTTGTTTTTTTGTGTTTTTTTTTTCGAATTAGGTTAAGTTTCGGTTGGGTCAGTTTCAATGTTGGATGGAATAACGACTTGCTCACCAGTGAGATGCTATTATTAGGATTGTCTGAAGCTAGATTGGTTGGGTCAGTTTCAATGTTGAATGGAATTTCAATGTTGGATGGAATAACTCACCAGTGAGATGCTATTATTAGGATTGTCTGAAGCTAGATTGGTTGGGTCAGTTTCAATGTTGAATGGAATTTCAATGTTGGATGGAATAACTCACCAGTGAGATGCTATTATTAGGATTGTCTGAAGCTAGATTGGTTGGGTCAGTTTCAATGTTGAATGGAATTTCAATGTTGGATGGAATAACGACCTGCTCACCAGTGAGATGCTATGCTATTATTAGGATTGCCTGAAGCTCGATTGAGGACGCTTATTGGGATAGTTTAATTTCCCCAAAGTGGCTCCCATTCTCAATCCCTCCCCATGAGATTTGAACCTATGTCATGATGAGGACTAAACCCCACACAAACCAATTGGTCTACACCTCATGGGTGACCTCACTTAAGTTTATTGTATGCCATCAATTATGGATCCACTTCTCTTAAGTTCACTGTGTACCATCAATTGCTGATCCACCTTAGTGAAGTTCATTGTGTGCAAAATGGAAGGAGTCACCACAAAAAAATTTGAAAGCAAAAATAGTTTTATTCTGTATTTACAGCATGATTCTAAAAAGATTTCATGTGAGATTTGTCCAAAAAAAAGAAGGCCAAGTAACAATGATGAAAGTCAGTGAAATTTATTTCTCTCATGAGATAAGTCCAACAATAATTAAAGGAACATATGCATTATAATTTTGGCTCCAATGCATGTTTTAAAACGCTATTTCTGCTTGGCTAAGAGCTCGTCTTCCTCAGACATAAAGAAATATGTTAACTTCTCAAGACCCAAAGACTTATACCCAGAATCAAAACTTACCCACTCATAAATCGCCAACCAATGATTCTAGGTGTTACAATTTTTCTTAAATAACAATAGTGAATCATAATGGATATTTCATTATTGATGGGAGAGCTAAATTATAATAAATTTTTTAACTTACTACTCTCTTTTTATACCACCAAAAGAGGCATTAGGCATTCTGCGTTTGTTTTCAATGATGGCAGATAGAAAGTATTCAGTAGTGTAAAGGTGAGGGATGGAGGATAATGGAAATATTGAATACATGGTATGGGTATGAGTATGGAACGTCAGTCCATACATGATAAGAAAGGAAAGGAGTGTGGTACACCTGCAAATCAAAATAGATGATAATGCCGTCAATCCCGACAAAAGGTCATCATCAATTTCTGTAGCTCCACTCTCAAACCACTAAACTCATCATTCCAAAATACGATGAAAATTGTATGGATGGTAAAATACAAGCTTTTAAACTACAAAATTTTCAATTCTCAATTAAAACATAATCATCATTTTAAAAACTTCCACACTTTCAAACAAGTGAATCCATCAATTCTTTTTACTTCCTTTTATTCTCTCTCCTACTCATAATTCCACATTACGGCTGGGAGGCCTTTATACACACTATCTTCATGATCTTTTACTTGTATAATAAACTCAAAAGCATTACCTTTAAGTTGGGTGAGGCCTTTTGTTTAGGTATCTTATCACACATTAACTTGTTTAAGGCATATTATAATTTTGTATTTTCTTTAAGCTTATTGACTTGTTTAATGTATATTATATTTTTTATTTTTTTTAAGCCTAGTTTAATGAGGTTTTAAATTTATTTGGAAAATAATAAAAAATTTAATAAGATTTTGATAAAATATGATAAAATTTTTGGGAAATTTGGGTTACAGTTTTCATGTTTCAAAATTTTGGGTGTTTAAGGGTTTTTGAGGGTGTTGAATCTATTTCCACCATAAAAAAAACAAGATTCAAAGACTCATATTGTTAGATTTTTTAAGAAAAAAAAACCAGATTTCAACAATTTTTTATCATCCGAACAAATTTACCACTTCAATAAACATTTTTTTAATCTATACCAAATTGACTAATTAAGTCTATATAACTTTATCATTATTTTATTTTGTTTAGATGTCTAGCAACTTTTGTGATCATCGGCATTATCTATTTACATGATAGAAAAATTCCACTTAATTAAAGCATATGCCAACTTTTATATCATATCTATCTATATTTCAAACTCAACACTTATTAATCCCATTAACATTTTTTTAAAGCGTAAATATCCTATGCCCTAACATTATTCCTCCATATCCCATTTAACCTTTTGTGATAGATATCCAGCTTAGATTTTCCTTATAACATATAAATTCATTTAGTGATATATTTATGCCTATTATTCATATGATCCACGTACATTAACGTGTTTTTATTTATCTAATAATAATAATTAATTTTGTTTATTTACAGATTAATATTAATTTCATTGTTGTTTATTAGTATAATTTATTTATATCAACTTTAGTTTATATATATTATCAAATTTGATTTACGTAGGAGATATATTTAGATGCCCTATTATTCCTACGATCGGCGTACATTAACACATTTTATTTATCGAATAATATAATTTTGTTGTTTATTTTTATTTACAAATTAATATATAGTTTTATTGTTTTTTTTATTAGTATAATTTATTTATATCAACTTTAATTTATATATATATAATTTGATTTACGTAAGGATATTTATAAAGGATTTATAAGAAATCGGGCAAGAGAACATGACAAATTTTTAGGGGAAGTAAACATTTTTAATGGGGTGTTCTCACAGTTATTGTTGCTTGAAATATGGTATAAGTGATATGAGGTTTTTTCTCGACACTCTTTTTTGGGTAGAAGTTATAATTGACATGTGGATATTATGTATGGTTTATAGGATGATGACCCTCGTCATTAGAGCCTTGCTCTACACCTGGCTATGCATGCCCCTTGCGTGGTGGTCCCACGGTTTCCAAATCATGCTACACCTACCCAAGTCTGATTGTCTTAAATGCGAGAAGGTGGGGGGATGTGGTTATAAGTATGAAAGTGTTTGTGGCTACAAAATTCATTCTGTCTGTTCTGAGATGGGTCACCCCGCTCATGGTGGATTGGTTGCGGATGGAGAATTTCCTAACAGCCAGGGAAAGCTCATTCATGAGCTTATCACACTGAAGTTTTTTGGGATAGTAGTTATTGGTTTGGACTGTACACTTGTCTCACCATAATGAGCGCTCTTGCTACCCACCTCACTCAACAAGCCCAACCTCTCATGTCTATGCCATGTTATATAGGCATGGTCATGGACCTAGGGTGGCAGAAAGACTGTGTTTTGGTTGTTGTTGGTATAAATCCACAATCATTAATTTGTTCATGGTGGACAAGCAAGGTTTATGCTAGACTACAACGAGTTTTGTTCTCATTGTACCCTCAGATTGTTATTATATGGTTGCATTTTACTCACTTATTGGTCTGGTTTTTGCTTGGTCGTATCGTTATTAATTGTAAGGTAGTTTTCTTTGCTCTGGGTCGCTTCGTTTTTCACCATAGGTGTATAAGAGGGACAGAGTCCACTCCACTATTCATATGGTTGAGGTTTTCATGCTCGACTGCTCTTTTTACGCAACTCGTGGTCTTGCTTGTCGTTCGAATTGGTGATAGTATTACCTCTGCAGCACCCCAAAACTCTGACCTTGCCAAGATTTCGTTTAGTTTCCTAGCATTGGTCTGTGGAGTGTAGTTTCCTAGTACCTTCTCCATTTGGTTCTAACAATGGATATGGCTTCGTTAGAGCTTCAATTTTCTAAAAAAATTTAATTCATTCATCTCTTGGTTCACACAAAGTTTGGGCAGGTATTAGTTTCGAATTGTCGTGGGCTCCCAATCTTCTTCTTTCGCCCACATAAATTTATATCTTGTTTTATTACAGGTTTTTTCGTTCATATTGTATTGAGGTCCTACCCTCCCTTTGCTCTGTCCATCTTCGTATTTCAATTGTTGAGAGTTGGCTTTTCTCATTCTGTTTGTAGGTCATATGCCTATATGGCTCCTCACCAAAGACTTCCTAGTTGTATGGGTGGCGCACCTAGGTCTTCCTCTTTGTAACACCAACGTCTGTTTGGATGGGAATCACAACCATTTTCTTTGAGTATGCTCCTCTCGAGGTTAGAAAGGAAATTCTTCACTTGGAGGCTAAGGAGTTATGTGATCGTGAACATTTCTCAGATTTAGAGATTGGAGGCAGTAGCCTCAAGTGGGTTCATAATCCAGGGAAGTTTCGTAAAAAAAGGCTTCACTTTCTCCCTTCTGTTGGTTTGCATCATCAGTTGGAAACTCTACTAAGCATGATAATTCAGGATAAGAAAGTAGACAACTATAAGTTGTTTGTAGGTCAAGAGGAGATCAAGAGTATCTTGAGAGACATCAGGTATCATTTGGATGGCATTGTGGTTAGATTGACTCGGGTGGAGCATTTTGTGGTCTCTGATTCAGAGATTGACTCCGATGAGCAACAATAGGTGCATGTGGTCATCAATGTTCCAACTCAAACCTCTCCTCACGCAAACTCTTCTCCTCTATCACTAGTTAACATCTTGGACTAACAAGTCCACCATGCATACTGTATTAGTGTGTACTGTGGATTAAAACTTGTTTTTTTTGTAAGTAGTTGTATGATGTTTTTGTCAGTATTTCCATTGGGTTGATGATATATATTACTGCAGTTCAATTTTGGAATTTTGCTTGGTTTGGGTTGAGAGCCTTAGAGAAACTGGAGGATTGTAATTGTCTTTGTTGTAGTTTCCAGTTCTCACACATTAAAGTAGGATAGACTCATCTTGCTAAATTTTGTCTACTGTTGGGTTTTGTTGTCTTGGAAGATATGATCTCCTAGGCTACTCTTTTGGATGTACGAACGACTCTCATTGTAACATGTTTTGCTATTAATAGAAATCTATCAACAAAATTTACAAAAAAAATGATTAAAAATATTATATTTTTTAAT
>APFE031661848.1:21484-57628 GCA_000404065.3 Pinus taeda | reverse complement strand
ATTTATATTTTTCCCTAAAATAAAATAAATTGAAATATCATGAGAGGTCTTACTTCTTAATCTTAAGAAAAAACTAAACAAATTACATAAAAATAAGACATTGTAAAAGATTTTCAAGATAACCTAATTTTTTTTAGGAATTCAACTTTCATTTCAAATTTCTACCTTTAAGTGCTTTGATAATTGAATCCTTCCTCCCAAAAAAAATTTACATTGTCTCAAATTTGAAACCCATGTTTTATCAAAACAATATTTATATATTTTAGTTATTTTTTCCCATTCAAGATTCACGGTAGATAAGCTATCAATACCCTTATTTCATTCTCAAATACCATTGACTTATAAATTGTTCTCTAGTTAAGTACTTTCTATTATTTATGTTGTTTTCTTCTTATATTTTACATAAATTATTTTCTTATATAACACTAATTTTGAACAGGTTGATGTAATTTGAAGAATGGATTTCAGAATAGAATCCACAAGAGTAATTTTTAAAAGTTTATGTTTCGAGACTCCAACTAATCATTAAGATAGAAGAAGAGCAAATGATGAGGGTATAAATAGGATAAGGAAAAAAAGAAAAAAGATAGTCGGATTAATAATACCCAAGGAATAAAACAAAAACAAAATAAATAATAAAACAAAAAGTCATAAATTAAAAGATGAATAATCATTAAAAACATTATAAATGACAACCAATAATCCATAAAACAATAAAGCGAACTAAAATAATAAAACAATATTAAAATAAAACAAAATGAAATAACAAAATAATAATAATAATAATATAAAATAAACAAAAATGAAACTATTTAAATAAATGAAAGTAAGAATAAAAGTAGATACTAAGAATAAACAAAATAAGAATAAAAGTAAATACTACAAAATAAATGAAATAAGAATAAAAGTAGATATTACAAAATAAACAAACCAAACACACACAAAAGGAATAAAGTAAAACTAATGCATAAGAAAAAACAAAAAAGATAAAATAAATAGAAAAAACAAATATAAAAGGGAAAAAAAAAAAAATAAAAAAAAAATAATAAAATAAATACTAGAATAATAAAATCAAGTAAAATAAAATAAAATAATATAAGGAAATTTTTTAAAGAAAAAGGAAGGATCAAGGAATAACAAAACTATGCGGATAAATAAATTTAAAATGAAATAAATTAGGAATAATAAATAAAGAATAATTATGAATTCAAAGAGGAAACATCATAAACAAAGAAAGGGGCGGGGGCGGAGGGCGGACGCAAGGAAGAGGTTTAAATTACTAAGATTAAAGGAATCTAACTATTGTTGATCTTGGCCCCTCCATTCCTATTAATATTGTTGGGATGTTTGATGATCTCCAAAGCTTCCCTAAACTTGCGTTTGAGATAATGGTCTTCCTTAGTGATCATTTCAGTGTTTTCAAGGCACAAGCGGTGCTTAGTTTTCGATGAGTGTTCAACAAGAGCGAAGGAGCAGATTCTTTCTTTCTTTATGTCGACCCCATGTTCCTTGAGTCCAATCTTGAATGACTAACAATCTCCCCAATGTAGTACTTTCCACATGAAAAAATAATTTTATAAACTCCTTTGAACAAAACTTTGATCAACCTTATCTTTGATGGATCTCATCTTATGTCGGATGGTTTCAAGGGGCTTGAAGGCTGTGATAATACCATTTATTTTGAGGATTTTTGCAATTTTGTCAGTGGTTCCACGAATGTATGGGATGAACGCTTTACCTGTAGGGGTGGGAGAAGGGGAAGGGGACTTTAGGGAGGGAGAGTTTTTTGGATTTTTTGGTAGCTGTGCAAATATATTCGTATTTGTAGCCATTTTCAAGAAACAGTTTCGTAAGGTGATCTATTTCTTGCTAGAAATGCTCTTTATCAGATAACCTTGAGGCTTTAGTGATGAGTGTGTTTAAAATCCCCATTTTCTGTGCTACATGATGGCGAGAATCAACATGCAGGTAGCTCTATGAATGAATCTTCTTTCTATATACTTGATGTCCTATGCTACCATCTTCTCTTCTTGTTAGAAGAACATCCAAAAAAGGAATGGTATTATTGTCTTCAACTTCCAAGGTAAATTTGATATCTTCAAAAATTCCATTTAGATGATTTAAAAACTTGTTAAGTTCCATTTCACCATGGGGCCATCTTACATTGGTGTCATCAACATATCTTTTCCATCTTTTTGGCTTAAAGTGATATGTGTTAAGGGCCTTCTTCTCAAACATCTCCATGAA
This sequence comes from Pinus taeda, assembly GCA_000404065.3. Taxonomy (NCBI): domain Eukaryota; kingdom Viridiplantae; phylum Streptophyta; class Pinopsida; order Pinales; family Pinaceae; genus Pinus; species Pinus taeda. The sequence continues at coordinate 55,381 of APFE031661848.1, read as the reverse complement.
GATGTTGGAAACAATGGGTGATAAGGGAGAGCCCATTGCTACACCAATAGTTTGTTCAAAGAACTCCCATTGGAAACTGAAAAAGGTTGATATAAGACAGATCTCCGCGGGTTTAGTTGTTAAAGGGTCAGTAACACCTTTGACAACTTTGATTGCTTCATTAAGAGGAATTTTGGTAAATAGTGAAACAACGTCAAAGCTTATGGTTCTATCATTAGGTTCATACTTTTATTCCTAATGATATAAATGTAAGCTTTGACGATGTTTCACTATTTGCCAAAATTACTCTTAATGAAGCAATCAAAGTTTTCAAAGGTGTTACTGACCCTTTAATAGCTAAACTCGTGGAGATCTGTCTTAGATCAAACTTTTTCAGTTTCCAAGGGGAGTTCTTTGAACAAATTACTGGTGTGGCAATGGGCTCCCCCTTATCACCCATTGTTTCCAACCTTTTCATGGAGATGTTTAAGAAGAAGGCCCTTAACACTTATCACTTGAAGCCAAAAAGATGGAAAAGATATGTTGACGACACCAATGTAAAATGGCCCCATGGTGAATTGGAAATTAACAAGTTTTTAAGTCGTCTAAATGGAATTTTTGAAGATATCAAATTTACCATGGAACTTGAAGACAATAATACCATTCCTTTTTTGGATGTTCTTCTCACAAGAAGAGAAGATGGTAGCATAGGACATCAAGTATATAGAAATACAATTCATTCATAGAGCTACCTACATGTTTATTCTCACCATCATCTAGCATAGAAAATGGGGGTTTTAAACACAATCATCACTAGAGCCTCAAGGCTATTTGATAAAGAGCATTTCCAACAAGAAATAGATCACCTTACAAAAGTGTTTCTTGACAATGGCTATAAATACAAAGGCATTTGCACAACTATCAAAAAAGCAAAAAGAAACTCTCCCTCCTTGATGTTCCCTTCCCCTTCTCCCACCCCTACAGGTAAAGCGTTCCTCCCATACATTCGTGGCACCACTGACAAAATTGTAAAAACCGTCAAAAGAAATGGTATTATCACAACCTTCAAGCCCCTTGAAACCATCCGACATAAGATGAGATTCGTCAAAGATAAGGTTGGTCAATTTTAGTTCAAAGGAGTTTATAAGATTAATTGTTCATGTGGAAAGTACTACATTTGGGAGACAGGTCAGTCGTTCAAGATCAGACTCAAGGAACATGGGGCCGACCTAAAGAAAGATATAATCCACTTCTCCGCTCTTGCTGAACACTCATTGAAAAATAAACACCAATTGTGCCTTGAAAACATTGAAATTACCACTAAGGAAGGCAATTATCTCAAACACAAGTTTAGGGAAGCTTTGGAGATCATCAAACATCCCAACAATATTAATGGGGATAGAAGGTCCAAGATCAACAATAGTTGGATTCCTTTAATCTCAATCATTTAAACCTATTCCTTGTCCCCCCTTGAATTCATAATTATTCTTTATTTTGTTATTCCTAATTTATTTCATTTTAAATTTATTTATCTGCTGGGTTTTGTTCTTCCTTGATCCTTCCTTTTTCTTTTAAATTTTTTCTCTTATGTTATTTTATTTTTGTTACTTTTTATTATTACTTGATTTTATTATTCTAGTTTATTATATTTTATTATTATTATTTTGCCATTTTTATATTTGTGTTTTTCTATTCTATTTATTACTTATTTGTTTTTCTTTCTTATGCCATTTAGTTTTACTTTATTCCTTTCTTTACTTGGTCGGTTTATTTTGTAGTATCTACTTTTTTCTTATTTTTCATTTTATTTAAATAGTTTCATTGCATATTATATTATATTATACTTATATATATTATATATATCTATATAATATTATATTATATTATATATATATATTATATATATATATATATATATATATTTATTTATTTCATTATTTTTATTTTTATTTTTGGCTGGTTCACAGATACCCTGGTCAGTGGGTAGCCGCTACGTCCAGGGGGATAAATCTATGAGTGGACGCCACCCGAAGGGCATCAACAACCCTCGGCCTATATACTGACCTAACCCCAAGAGCTTTTTCGGGATTCGACCCTGAGACCTCCCATTGGCGAGGCACTTGATTTGACCGATTGAGCTAACTCTTGGGGCTTTTATTTCATTTTAGTATTGTTTTATTATTTTAGTGGGGTTTATTGTTTTATGGTTTATTGATTATCATTTATAATGTTTTTAATTATTATTCATCCTTTGATTTGCGACCTTTTGTTTTATTATTTATTGTTTATTTTTTGTTTTATTCCTTAGGTACTATTAAGCTGACTCTCTTTTTTCTCTCTTCTTTTCCCTGTCCTATTTATACCCTCATCATTTTCTCTTCTTCTCTTAGCATAATTGTCTTGATGATGAGTCCAGTTGGAGACTCTAAACATAGACTTTTAAAAATGACACATGTGGATTCTATTATGAAATCTCTCTCTTCAAATCTCAACCACAAAAGTCTCCAAACAACAATTGATGTAATTTGTTATTGTATGGAATTATTTTCTTTATCTTGTAATTCTTTATCATTAACTAGATTTTTGGATATATATGATTTGGAAATCTAATTAGAATACCAAGTAGAATTTTGTAGAATTTTTCTACAAATCAATCAACTCTGATACCATGTAGAAATTCCCCACCTATAGATCAACCTGGTAATGCAATGTACTAAAGCAAAACACTTGATTTACTTCTACAAACAATTTAGTAGAAGCTTAATCAACGATGAGCAACATCAATAAGAACCCATATAACTGATAAGAAGAAATCAATCACACATAACACAGAAGAATTTACCTGGGAAAAGCACCTGCCTAAAACCCCATCTCTGCATTATCATACAAGTGGAAATATAGTTCGAATTACACAAAGCCTTAGCTTGGAAGCTATCCAGCTCTCAGTACAATCCCTCTTTTGCTCATAGACATTCAAAGGCTTCTCAAAAACCTTCTCCTCTACCGTCCAAGCCTCCTATTTCCTTGTGCAGCTTCCTTGGGGTCCAGTGATGTCACATGTGTGAATTGGCTTCTTCACACACTCACTAACCTTTGATCTAACTGCACAAACCTGAAAGAGATAAATCCTCATCATGGATGAGCTTCCTTTATAGGAAAAATATTCATCCAACTGATAGTACACTATCCCTTCTCTAATCTCAACTGGGTTTCTGTTTGAACTGCCATGCATCAATTATCCATGAGAGAATACTCAGTTATCTGAAAATAACAGTTGTCACATGCATGCAAGCATCAACAAACTGTATCTCATTAATTTAACAACTTGTTCAATTAATCTAAGTGAACTTGACTAAGTTAAACTAAGTCAACTAATCCTCTCAATATAGAACTCATCCTTAATTCCTCAATCAGTGGAGCAAATGAAGGACACATTCCCCAATCAGTGGAGAAATTATTGCATGTTCTCACAAAGACTTCAAGTTTGACTTTCCTTAACTAATTAACTCATGGATAATTAATTAATTAATATTCAAACCGCTGTTAAGAACAAATTTAAATTTTACTTCCTATTTTAGACCAAGGATTGTCTAAAAATATGAATCCAACTTGAACTTCTAAAAATAGAAATTCTATTTTTAGCACTTCCATTTTTCATTCCCTATTGCCCAATCTAGCACTGATGTCCAAACTGCTATTTTTAGTAGTGTTATTTTTAGCACTTCTATTTTTAGCAATTTCTTGTTGCCAATTTTCAACATTCTAGGTGAATCTAATTGGAAATTACCACTCTACATATGAAGCATTGATATTATATTTCATTATAGTAAAACCATCCTCAACTTGAAAATCTAAATACTAAGCATCCCATCAAGTCAAATCTTGTTTACCAAGCATTTGATAATCCTTAATGCATGTATTAAATATACAACTTCATTTTAAAATAAGCTGTGAATTTCCTATTTGATTCAATGGTTTGGTAGGTATCCATCATCTCTACTAGTATCCAAAATATTTCTTCTTAAACATATATGAAAGTTTTTCCCAACATGACATCAATGTCTTCATGTAGGTGCTCCACTACAAGGACACTAACTTGAATGCTTATAAAGACATCAAAGTAGGTCAGTGGTGACAAGTATGTTGACATGTACATGTTCATGTTATTGAGAATATAATTTCTAGTTGTGATAACAAATTGGGTGGCAATTTCTTGAAATTTTGAAATAGATAACCTTCTTAGTGATATTCCTTGGATTTCTTAGGTACTCTTTTCACATAGTTAATGAAGGATAGTTAGTGGTTCTTTCAATATACAACAAATATCTATACATTTCAATACATGTTGTATCTAGATCTCTTAAATGGATGAACTTTTAAAGTTGGATTCATAAAGTACATGTTTCACAAACCTAGTGCTCAAATATTCCATTGCCATAACTATGTTTGGTAACCCTATCAATGCTTCTAAATTTTTGCCCAAACAACTTTTGGATTTTTTCCAATATTGGAATATTTCTTCATTATTTCCATTTTATTGTGTAAACTAATTATAGATACTTTATGATATTGATATGAAATAACAATATTTTTCATGCTAATATAATCTTTTGGATGTTGAAGCTTTGAAATCTTACATGTTCTTGAGAATAGTAGAAGTTTAACACCTAGTGAAAGTGTTTGTACCTTAAAAAACATGTTGAATAAGTCATCATTATTGTTATAAGTAAATAAATTCCAATGGATACCAAAACCTGTCTCCTTGGTCAACATACACATATGAAATATCATGATATGAATTTGGTGAATCAAACAAGGAAACAAGGATTGGACTAGGAGTCTAAGTTAAGGGGAATATGAGAATGTGACCAAATAAAGAAGAGTTTTTAGAAAGTAAAAAGTATTCCTCTTAAGTAGTAAAACATAAGATAAACTAGTTCATAGGAGATTATTATGTAAAGTATCATTAGCACAATACCATATTTAATCACAAGAGTGAATTTTGTTTTCACTACAAATTACTTAGATTAACTAAAGTGCTTATTACATTACCAAATTAAGATTATGAAATCTCCCAACAACCAATTTGAAGAAGGATCTCATTCATCTCAATCCACAATGACTCTCAGGTGTACATTAAAGAACCAATGATACAATTATGGTCATTCCATCTAGTTTTAATGGAGTTGTTTTAGGGAAGATGATAACATTTTATTTAATACGCATCTTAGAATCTTACTTGGTTTTGCCACAAAGTCACAAAATTATCATGGAATATGGTTATATCTTCTATTAAAGTCATTACTAATATTGTTTAAAGTTCTTATACCATACACACTTTTCCAAATATTGCAAATGTATATTTCATTGAACCTCATAAAAGTGAAAGTTTTTTTTTTGGGAAAGATGGTCAAAGTACTAGGGGTGGAAGGAGGGGGAGGGATTCTTCTTAATCTTGAAGGAACAAAGGAAATTAAGTATGCTTGGGAGCTTGGTCATAAGTCAAACAAACTTACCAAGATGTATGGGCTTTACTGTTGATTAAGTGTTCAAAATTATGCTAAAAAATCAAAGTGTCATAATGTTTTTAAACTTAGCTTTAGATTTAAGAGTTCATCATTATGATTCCAGCAGTGTGACCGACACTCAAATCCGAGCTCGTATGCAGAAGTTAGAGCAAGCCAAAATTTAGATTTGACTTGCTTACATGGTAGGATTGGATGATGTGCCAAAGTCCTTCAATGAATGAGGAGGTGCCAAGAGGCAAGCCACCATTGGCCCCAACATGTGGCAAATTGAAATCACAGGCAGGTCAGCATTAGAAATCGGCCACCAAACAGGGAAGGATGCGATGTATTGGCCAGACTTGTGATTGCGATGGATCGCAATCACAGATCGACGAAGGTAACAACACTACAAAATCGGCCCCAATAGGTACCAAGTTATGATACGATATCGCAATCACAACCCATAGAAGGCAGAGTCCTGCATTTTATTACCACCGATTTACTGCCGATTTTGATGTGCGATGGGATCCCGAATGCGATAAGTTATGCATTTCGGTTAATAATCCAGTCAGGTCCACCGATATCACAATCACACAATCGCCTGTTTTGTTCACAAGACCATAAGACCGCCAGATTTTCATGCCGATTGCGATATGCGATAAAGGTAGTCCATGCCGACACATTATGGCTTGCTGCGCGACGAAATTTTCACCTAGTTAGTAGTTTTTGGGGCTAATTTATAGGATCATGCTGGATGTGGAGCAAATAGTGGAACGAATAGTGGGAAAACTAGGAGAAGTCATAACTTCTTTAGTTTTTCAGCAAATTAGGTGCAAAAAGAGTCAATTCTAGCAGTTTTGGCTATTCTGAACTCATTAAGACATGTTTCAGAGACGTTTGAGCATTGTAAACACACTTTTGTTGTAATTGTAAGAATAATAGAGAGGCCCAAGCATTGGAAGCTGGACCAAGGAGATGTAGCCCAGGAGGGGTGAAATCCTCATCAAATATCTATGTTGTGTGTTGTATTTTGATTTTCTTTTCTGTTATTTTTGCTCCTATTTAACATATGTTTTATGCTAATTTGTTTATAACATTTACATAAGAAAATATCATTGGAATCAGTTAATTAAGCAAAAATGGTGAATCCTTAAGCACTTAATAAGAAATGATAAGCATCTTGGGTTTTATTCAGAATGGGGAATTAGTACAACATTACTAATTTGATCCATTTCATATCAAGTTGGTATCAAAGCACTATTTTTTTCTTACTAGATTTTCTTTCTGAAAGAAGGATTTTATTGCTTGCTAGTTTTGTGTCATGCTAACAAGGTTAAAACTCAAAAGTGGTGAAGGAAAGCTAGTTGGAAGCCCTGAAGTTGGGTCAAGGGGAAGAAGAACAAGATTGCCACAATCTCCAACACCATTTCAACCTCAAGTTGTAGTTGACACTCCAGAGATCATGTCTCATGAAGGAGAATGTACAAACATGAAAGAAGATGAGAAGACCTTCATAAAGGATTTATTTGATATGAAAAAGATGGTGAAGGTCCTCTATGAAGAGAGGAATATCAGGTTGCAAGGAGAAAGTTCAAAACCTCCCAAAGGAGAAGGCTCTTTAGGAGGAGGTAATGGAAAAGGAGGTAATGGGAATGGAGACAAGCCTCCACCCTTTCCACCATCTTCTTCATCTTCTTCTTCACAAGTATCTTCACACTCTTCCACTAATACAACCCTTACTCATACTCATCATCATTCTTCAAAAGGAGCTGGAAAATCACCTCTACTTAAAATAGATGTTAAATTCGAGTTGCCTAAGTATAATGGTGAAGTGAATGCAGAGAAGCTTGATAATTGGATTCGTCAGTTGGAGGTGTATTGTATAATTCAGAACCTTCAAGAGGATGATATCAAAATTCAGTTGGCTTCATTGAGAATGGAGGGTGCAACACTCATTTGGTGGGAAGCAAGGACTCAGAAAAGATTAAAAAACATGGTAATATCTCTATTAATTGGTCTGATTTCATTGTTGCTATAAAATGACAATTCTACCCTTTATCTCATTTGAAAAAAGTAATCATGAATTGGAAAAATTTTAGACAGTTAAAAGTTCAAAATGTGCAAGAGTATACTTAGGAGTTTAGGAGAAGAGCTCTTATGCTAGGAGTAGACTTGCAGTCACAAGATACTTTGCTGAAATACATAGGAGGTTTTCATAGCTATCTTCGACACACCATTCTTATGTTTAATCCCACGAATATTGATGAGGCCTATGTTCATGCTACACACCTCGAAGAAAGAGGGGAAAATGTACAAGAAGAAGGTAAGAAGAATCCCTTCCAGAGTGGTGAAATGGGAAAGAAATATAAAAGAAAGCCGAATAAAAATGCTTCTGTTAAGAAAGAAGGGGAGAAAACCGTGTGTAGGAATTGTTCCAAAAAGGGCCATGATGAAGTGCATTGCTAGAAGATTCATCCTGAATTAAGACCAAATAAATTTAACAATAAAGGGAAACATAAGGCAAACGCTGATGTACAACAAGACTTGGGTTTTGACTTAGGTGATGAAACAAAGATTAAAACCACAATCACTAAAGGAAAATCAATGGAAAAAACAAGAAAAGAGGAAGTCGTGGCAAGCACCAGCATAGTAAATAACTCTAACAATGCTTCAAATGAATAAAGTAAAATTGAGTTGTTCCATATAAGATTTTTTTTCAAACACACCAAGATTGATATGCTGTTTGACAGTGGATCCTAGGAAAATTTAATTTCTACAAACTTGGTCAAGAAGTTGAATTTGGAAACCGTGCCTCATCATAAATCATATCCGTTGGGTTGGATAACGAAGGATTGAAATCTTTAGGTCACAAGGAAATGCGCTTTCAGGTTTGCTATTACTGCCAATGTCGTTGATGAAGTCGAATTAGATGTAGTGTCGTAGGATATTTCTAGAATTGTGTTGGGAAGCCTGTATTTGTATGATAGGAAAGCCGTTTTCCATAGATTTGAGAAAAAATATCATTTGTTCAGAGATGGAGTGGAGTATATTGTGAGAGCCCATCTTAGAAAGATTAATATGTCTTTAGCAAGCATAGGGAAAATAAAGTGAGTGGTCAATTCTAGCAATAATCTCGTGCTCCTTATGATCAAGTAGAAGAATGACACGGAGTGTGAATCCTTTGCAGGTTGTGATGTGAATTTGAAAGCCGAATTGGTAGATGTGGTCAATCAATATGGAGATATGTTTTAAGAACCAAAAGGATTGCCACCAAAAAGGGGAATTTAGAACGAAATTCAGCTACAACAAGATTGTCCACTCCCAAATATCGGTATGTATTGAATGCCAATTATGGAAAGTTTAGAAATTAAGAAACAAGTCCAGGGATTTTTAGATAAAGGTGCAATTTATCCCTCTACTTCGCCATGTGGTTCACATATTGTTTTGGTACCTAAGAAAGATGGAACCTAGCGCATGTGTGTAGATTATCGAGTTTTGACTAAAATTACCCTAAAGAATTGATACCCACTGCCTATAATAGATTATTTGCTAGCTGAATTGAAGAATGAAAAATATTTCACTAAATTAGACTTGAGAAGTGGATATCACCAAGTTAGAATAGTTGAGGAGGATATTTGGAAGACTTCTTTTAAAACCAAATAGCGATTTTTTGAGTGACTGGTTATGCCTTTCAGTCTTTGCAATGCTCTGACTACATTCATGAGAGTTATGAATGATGTTTTAAGATAATTTCTTGATGAGTTTGTAATTGTCTATTTAGATGATATTTTGATATTTAACAAATCACGAGAAGAGCATGTCAAGCATGTGAGGAACGTGTTGGATGTCTTGAAAAAAGAACAGTGATTTATGAAGATTTCTAAATGTGAATTTTGGAAAACTTCCTTAGTGTATATGGGCCACATAGTTGGAGGAGGTGAGCTGAAGATTGATCCCTCTAAAGTTTTGGTCATTGTGAGTTGGCCAATACCCAAATCAGTCACATAAGTAAGGATTTTTCTAGGAGTAGCACAGTACTGGAGGAAGTTCATTGTCAATTTCTCTTCCATAGTAGCTCCACTACATGCTTTGACTAGCATGACGGTTGTCTTCTAGTGGGGAGGAAAACAAAAAAAAGAATTCAATGCTTTAAAACAAAAGATCAGTTCTGCCCCAATTTTAGCATTATCGGATTTGAAGCAACCATTTGAAATACAAATAGATGTAAGTGATTACGCCATGGGTGCAATTATTTTACAACACGATAAGTCCATTTCATTTAATTATGAGATTTTTAATGGTGCCATTATTAACTATCCTACATATGATAAAGAGCTTTATGCATTGGTGCAAAGTGTGAAGAATTGGAAGCATTACTTAATGGGAAAATAAACCATTATTCACACCAATTATCAACCTTTGCAATATCTGCAATCTCAAACAAAATTTCAGCATTCAAGGCACTTTCATTGGATGGGATTCTTACAACAATTCCACTTGGTAATCAGGTACAAGAAAGGTATTTATAACAGAGTTGTTGATATCATTTCTAGCCCGGTTGTTAATGTAGCCATTTTACTCAAGAATCATTCTGTTTTTCCTGAATGTTATGTTGAACAATATGCACATGATGCTGACTTTCAAGAGGTATATTCAAACTTGAGTCAAGGCCACCAAGTTGAGGAATTAGACTACCATGTATATGATAATCTGTTGTGTCATTTGGGAAAATTTTGTGTTCCATATGGAGAGAGATTAAATGTCACAAAGGAAGCACACAGTTCTCTTATTGCTGGACATTTCAGTGTAAGTAAAATAGTGGAAAATCTTCAAAGATATTTTGACTTGCCTTGTATGCTTGAAAGTTTGTCACGTTTTATCAGAGGTTGTTCATTGTGTGTAGTTAGTAAGCCTAGTAATAGGAAACTAGGATTGTACACACCACTTCCAATGCATTCATGTCCATGGGAGAGTGTTTCTATGGATATTTTAGGAGGTATTCCTTTATCAAGAAAAGGTCATGATTATTTGTACGTAGTTGTGGATAGGTTCAACAAGATGTGCATATTAATGCCTTGTAAAAAACAAATTACAACTGAATGAACAACTCAAATTTTCTTTCAAAATTTATGGGTTCATTTTGGATTAGCTACTTCTATTGTAAGTGATAGTGATTCCTAATTTGTTGGGAATTTTTGGTCAAATTTATGGAACTTGATGGACACCAAGTTGAAGAAAAGTATAGCCTTCCAACCAAAAATAGATGGTTAACTTGAAGTGGCTAACAGGAAAATTATTCATTTGCTAAGAGGATATTGCAACAAACATCCTAAGTTATGGGATGAACAATTGCATTATATTCAACATGCTTACAATTGACCAAAACACCCTTCTACTCTAACTTCATCTTTTGAAGCATGTCTTGGTTATTTGCCCAAATTTCCTTTGTAATTCATCTTTGAGAAAGATGTAGTTGTAGATGGACATAGTGACATAGATAGAGCAAAGAAATTCATTGAGAAATTCAGTTGATTCACCAAATAGTTCAAGAAAAACTAGAAAAGAGTCAAGGTAAGTATAAGGAAAGGCATGATAAGCATCGCGTGGATTATCAGTTTCAAGTAGGTGATAAAGTTTGGCTTTACATTAGAAAGGAAAGGCTTCAAGGTGAAGGTAAAAAGCTAAAACCAATGCATTATGGTCCATTTAAGATTCTAGAAAAGATTTGTAATAATGCTTTCAAGCTTGATTCGCCTTCATATATGAAAATTTATTCCGTTGTTAATGTTGAAAATTTGATATTATATGAGACTCCTTTGATTGAAGATCAAGGAGAAAGTGTACAGATTCCATCAATTGAAGATTTTTCTCCAGAATTCCTTGATGAGCTTCAGCAAGACACCATACTTGGTAGAAGAATGAGGTGATCAAAGAGGAGAAATGTTGATTATCTTCGAGTGGGTCCCAAAGGTACAAATCCATCAAATGCCAAATGGATTGAAGAGGGGAAGGTGAGGGAACAATACCCTCATCTATTCAATAACTGAATATAATATTTTGGGTCCAAAAGGCTTCCACTCGGCAAGAGTGATTAGGTGCTCAAAATTATGCTAAAAAATCAAAGTGTCATAATTTTGTTAAACTTAGCTTCAAATCAGAGATATCGTCATTATGATTCCGATGGTGTGAACAACACTCAAATCTGAGTTCATATGTAGAAGTTAGAGCAAGTCAAAGTTCAAATTTGACTTGCTTACATGGCACAATTGGATGATGTGGCAAATTCCTTTAGAAAATGAGGAGGCACAAAGTGGTAAGCTACCATTGGCCCCCGCATGTTGCCAATCGCAATTGCAGGTAGGTCGGCATTAGAAATCAGCCCCCGAGCAGGAGTGGATGTGATGTATCAGCTGGAGTTGTGATTGTGATGGATCATAATCACAGATCGGTGAAGGGAACACCACTACATAATCAACCCTGACAAGTACCAAGTTGCGATGCAATATCGCAATTGCAAATCGCAATCGCAACTCGAAGAAGTCAGATTCCCATATTTTATTACTTTCGATTCATCGCCAAGTGCGATGTAAGATGGGATCCTAGATGAGATAAGTTATACATTTTGGTTAATAATCACATCGGGTCCACCAATATTGCAATCACAATCGCCTGTTTTGTTCACAAGACCATAAGACTGCCAGGTTTTTACGTCAATTGCGATATGTGATAAAGACAGTCAGTTCTGACACATTATGGCCTATCGTGCGACGCAATTTTCACCCAATTAGCGGTTTTTAGAGCTAATTTGTAGGATCATGCCAAATGTGGAGCAAATTGTGGAATGAATAGTGGAAAAACTAGGAGAAGTCTTAAATTCTTCAGTTTTTCACCAAATTAGGTGCAAAAAGAGTCAATTCTAGCAGTTTTGGCTATTCTAAACTCATTGAAATAGGTTTCAGAGGCATTTTAGCATTTTAAACACACTTTTGTTGTAATTTTGAGCATAATAGAGAGGCCTAAGCATTGGAAACCAAACCAAGGAGACGTAGCCCAGAAGGGGTGAATTCCTCATCAAATCTCTATGTTGTGTGTTGTATTTTGATGTTATTTATTGTTGTTCATCATATGTTTTATGTTAAATTGTTTATAACATTTACATAAGAAACTCTCATGGGAATCAATTAATTAAGCAAAAATCGTGAATCATTAATCGCTTAATAAGAAAATGATAAGCATATTGGGTTTTATTCTGAATAGGCAATTAGCACAAAATTACTAATCTGCTCCATTTCAGATCAACTGTGGCCTCCATTTAGCCACTAACCCAAATGTATCCTCAAAAGTAATTATTGGCGATTATCTCATTACCATCCAACACCTCCTTAAAGATTATGATAAAATGAACAACCAAATATCCCTCATACTTTGCAGAATTAAAACTATATTGGAGGCCTTCTCTCTGAAATATTATTTTCACATCCCTAGAGGAAAGAATAAGGAGGCAAACACACAAGCTAACAGGGCATGCTATCTTCAAGTGGGGCAATGGGAAGCGAATGGTTCATTAGGTTGGATAGTTATCCCATGAAGGTCATTGAAATGCATATTAGGCCCTCCCTTCCTAATGGGATAAATGGAACATTGACGAAGGCACATAAAGACATGAATGATATCAATATTACCTCAATTCTTTCATTTCTCTGCATCTCTGTATTCAATTACTATGGGCCTCTTAGTTAGCATCAATTCTACATCATGCAACATGAGGTGGATGGTAACATAATGTTTTTCCATGCACCACCTAATGAAATTAACGTAGCAAGGACTAATCCAAGCCTTATTTGGATCTCCTACCATGCCTTGGCTTTAGTTTTGATGGTATCCAGATGGATAGAAACCAATAGAAGGAGGAATGACAAACTCCCTGAAGAATGGGAAAATCTTAAACCAATTGTGGCAATCATGGAAGAAAAGGATGCACATTATTGGCTCTCGATGGATCGAAAATTCAAGAAAATGAAAACCATGGACAAATTTGTTGGATTGGGAAGCATTTGATTTAGTCTCGCTGGTGTATTTTAGTGTTTCCCTTGGTTTGGTAGCCTCTGTCTCATTACGAGAATTCATGATTGGTTAGAATTAAATGGGTTGGCCAACCTCGATCCCTCCAAGCCTGAATGCTATGATTTTGATTCTATATATCCATTTCCAACTATTATAGGCCATTTTGTCACATAAGCACAATAGGGCTACAAACTAGATCAATCAACATCCCAGAACACTTTGTCATAATCCCTTCACAAAGCCCTAAGAATCACTTCTCCAAAAAGTCTACATTTCTAGGATAATTAGCTCAAAAACATTATTTCTAGCCCAAACACACCTTGCTTGTTTAGCCACCTACGTTCAATGTATGTTGCATACCTATTATCTAGCTCTAGTCAGCACTTGTTTCTCCCTTTTGCATGTGCAATGATTCAAGAAATTGGGGAATATTTTTTTATTTTTTATTTTTATTTTTATTTTTTATATCTTGAAGCTTCCTCTTCCATAATCTTCCAAGGTAGTTTTAACCATTTACCATAGATGGAGAGCTCAAATTCCTATCTTATCCTATCTTGGAGACCTCATCTCTTATCCCTTGAGCTCATATTCCCCTCTTAAGTGGATATCAAGCCTAGATTGGTAATTTGATAAGAATTTCTAAACTACCACACTCCTATAAATTTACTACCTCCCATAAAGCCTAGGTTGGCTTTTGGAGATTGATAATGCTCTCATGTTGTTGCTTTGAACCTAAAGGATTCATCGCATTCATGCATTAGGGTTGATGTTGAAGTGTGCTTTGTGATAAGGAAGGAGAAGTCAGCTTGGGGAGACATCTACAAAATCAACTTCTATTTATGGTTGTAAACCCTCTCCTATATTTGTCAATACAAAAGTATCTTGTTTTCCAATATTTGTTGTGTTATGTTTGCACTCATGTATTTCAATGCCATGTTGATTCATTGAATAGATCTTTTAGATTATGCTACATGGATTGTGGTTTCTTTTCTTGTTTTAGATGTGTCTACAGGTTTTAATTATAGCACTTGGAGCTAGAGTTGGAGCTTACAAGAAAGGAGGAAAATAAGGCTTGCTTCAAATTCTAGGTAAGCTTCTTTCCCATTTTCTAATATCTCTTTGGAAAACTTGAATCGTTGTGTCTTGTATTGTTCTATATCAGACCACTAGATATCATGAATTCACTTTTGCCCACAATTATGAAAATTTCGTATAACAAATTGGAACGCTACTAGGAACTGGTTTTTCCCTTAGTGGTTTCCTTGACCTTAACATCTTTTCACCTCTTAAAGTGACCTTAATTGACTCACTTAGACGTTGATTAACCTAGGGAAAACACCTTTTTTGAGCTTGGTTGAATTTTTTGTGCTGTGTTTTGAACAAACTAGCTTCAGTGAACTCCCTGTTATGAGATAGAGCACTTTAGCACACTTGTTCCTTCTTTGTGTTTGCGTTGAAACACATTGGTGTCTATTCTGCACTTGTGTTGATCCTGTAGGATGAACATTTTTTCATTCTTTGGACTTTCTCCTCATTATGCTTTAGTTCATAAATTTTTCTGTCTCGGAGTTTGTATTTACCTCTAAAAAGCCATTGTAATGTTTGTTTTTGGTTTTATTAGCCTTTGGTAAGAATTTCTTTGGTTTTTTATTTTTCTTAACAATTAGGTCTTTGGTGAAAATTTTCCTTGATCATTGATTGGATTGAATAAATTGATATTACATTCATATGATGTGTTATTTATTTTATCAATGATCGTGTTGCATATTATTTTTCATTGCATTTGCAAACTAAGAGGAAAGAAAAGAAAAATCTCATCATTTTTCATATTTTACATTGCATTTAGGGTTTTGAATGAAATTTGGAAATTGGAGTAGTTTCATTTGAAATTTTTTGATTGTGAAGTGTTGTTTTTTGCATTATTGTTTGAATATCTTTCTTCACATAGATATTTTTTCATCAAAAAGTAAATATTTCAGATTATCATGTTAGATTGCATTGTAGCGAATTCTGGTTAACTTGTGGTGAGCCTTGAAACTAAAATTTAATTAAAGATAAACTTTAAAAATTACTTAGTCAATCTTAAGGAGATTTGGAACATTAACACAAACATTTAGAGGTCTAGGCTAGAGACGTGTTCTGAGGTCTTTAAACGTAGGAGTTGTCATATTTTGTCATTGTTACATTCCAAGGGTGATATCCCGTTCCACATAGGTAAATGTATCAGATCGTTCTCCACATACCTTCAGGTATATCAGATTACGCTCCATGCATGAAAAATATATGGGAACGTTGTCATTGAACGATTATGCATTAGACAACACTACCATGAATTGCACTTCAACATATTTCCAAGTATATTTTTGAAGTCCCCACTAGGTTGCTATCCCACCTCAGGTAATTGAGTTGGCCACCTTATACAACATGATACATTGAACACATCATCTAGGGAGGTTTCCTTCTCGTACGTAAATCCTTGGTTTTCCAAGGTGGTATATTGCAGTTCACAGTTGCTTGGTAAACCCTTTTTCCTAGTTACCTCTTTTTGATTTATTTTTTGTTGTTAATTTCTAAAATTTACTAAACCATCATGGAAGAATAACCCAAAAAACCCCGTCGTTCGTGTAGGATGAAAATGTTTCCTCCTTTACCTCCTAAGGCAACACCTAGACATTATGAAAAGAACAAAAAGATGCAAACTACCTAAACTACTGCTTTGGAAGCATCCCCTTCTGGTACTACATTTGAAGTGCATCAACTAGAATCTTCTCTTCCTATAAGCACTGAGCCTAAGATTACATCTTTAATTGATGGTGCATCTGACAAAATCGAAGCTGAAATCCTTGAGACTTTACTACATGAGGTCATTGAACCTGAATTTTTAGATCCAGATACAATGCATCTTGATGTTATACAACTTGTGGAGCCTCAATTAACTCAACCTATTACTTCAACGCCTTTACTTTCTCTTCCTCTTCCTTTGACCCAACCACAACAACCAGTATATCTTGGTCCCAATGGAGAATAAATTCCACTTAATCATTTGAGTATTAAGGAGATTCCTCAAGAAGAGTCTCAACCTTCCTCTCCTATCGATTTAAGAGGGAATCACCTTTATCAAGCCCATCCTTTTCCTACTCCTCATACTCCAATACAAGCTCCTTCACCTATTACCCATCGTTTCAACAAACCTTTGAGTTTCCCTTGGTAAAATTCTTTGGGAAGTATAACCATGACTGAGTCGATGATGATTTCTCAAATTGGCTATGTGATAATGAGTGAGTTAACCAAAGTTACAACTACCTCCATGTTTGTGACTTTGCCATAAACATGTTTGTATGGTGTTCCATCTGTGCCACTTGATTATTTGTTCTTATTTGGAACCTTTTCTGGTGCCACAACCAATCCATGAACTTCTAATTCTCCATATTCATCTAGAATATCATATGGAGCTCCTATAATGAGTGCCTCACAACCTATTGCATCCATTACACCCCAACCATCTTTGGAGAAGTAGTATGGTCCAAATGTTAGTGGAATGGGACATTTACAATATCCTCCTACACCTTATACCGAGTACCCTCCTCCACCTTATACTGGGTACCCTCCTCTTGGGGGGTAGTTACCTCCATATACTCCCTATCCCCCACTAGGGGTGATCTATTAATGGAATGCACCATTTCTAAATCAAATGTAACAAGTTGGTGCTCATCCTATTGGTCCTCCTTTTCTGGGAATGGTTGTTGATTCTTGGCACCCCACATGTGTTTTACAACTTGGTTTGACCTTAACTCAAATACCAACTTCTGAACTTGCTCCAGTTACATCTCAAGTTCCTACTTGCCATCCCATAACTCAATCTGCCCAAGTTGTATCTCAATTAAGTCAACTTACATAGGCTTCATCTCAAATGAACCCTGTTCCACCAGTATCTGGGATGTCTCAAATCTTAGCTACCCAATATCTTCAGGCTGCTTTATAAACTCCACCACATGGTTAACCTGCTTGGTCAGCCCACACATCAAATGAAAGTAAAACAACCTATATATGTCATTACATAGAAATAAACCATTCAAAAAAATGTAGGGACGTTGAAAAATACATATGGGCAACTATACCAAGGTATCCCACAAGTGCATGTTGGTCAAAATCCTATGCAACATAAGCCTTATCAAGGCCAACAACTACAAACACACCAATGTTATCAAGTTTATGCTTATCCTGGACAACATGATTATACATATCCTAGTTATCATAATCATCCATACCTGGGAATGCAAATACTCGTGGCCTAACCTATTCCATCATACCCAAGGTATCCTCCACCATAGGTTAACCTTTCTCCTCAAGGTCAACCTTCTTAGGGAGACTTTAATAGGAAATTGCCATTTGTTGCAACTCATGAGCTTCCATATTTAACCTGACTTACAAATGATCCTATTTGTCACTCTCCTTGGTGGTTGGTCATTCCTACAAAGTTACTGAGTGACATTCCAAAATTTAATGGAAATCCTAAAGAAGACCCATCTACTCATGTTATGACATATCATTTATGGTGTTCATTGAACTCCTTAAATCATGAACCTATTCATTTACACATTTTCCAATGAACTCTCACTGGTATGACAACTTAAGTGGTATATCGAATTTTCATGAGCTTCTTTCAACAACTTTAGTGGCTTATCAAAGACATTTTTAACCCACTTTCAGTTTCCTATTCATTATGATATTGGAATTGAAATTTTGACCTCTTTCAAACAATCTGATTCCACCCATATATCATCTCATATTCATGAGTGAAGACGTCAATGTTGTTTGGTTAAAACTGACCTTCCCGATTAGTTATTGGTTGAATAGTTCACCCAATTGTTGTTAGCACCAATAACTGAAGAAATTTCCAAAAGAGGAGTCATCATTGAAGATCAAGTAATTGCTCGTGCCTAATATTTTGATCTTGTTTATACACAATCTGGCACGCTCTATGATAAAATACCCAATGATCTAAGACCTCAACGCACTGTTCCACTACCTCCTACTAAAGAATCACATGTCACTGATGGCGTGATTGGTTATGCTATCTAGTGGATAATGAGTAAACTATCTGGTTCATCTCCTCCTGCGACTACTGAAAACCCCTCCTCCACTACTCCTACGACTACCTCTGATATTAATTTTATTCAAATCTATGAAAGGAAAACCATAGCAACCTGAAAGTAAGAAGAAAGGAAAAGGAAAAAAGAAGAAATATAATTCATTGTAGGATAAACAAAATAACTAATCTCCTGTAGATAAATGAAAACCTTGTTATCCTTTCTTAATCTATAATGAGGAACATTTTACTCGGCTCTATCCACATCGAGTGAAATTTAATCAATTCCTCAAGTCATCATCTAGCGCACCTGATGAGTTAACAGATCCATTTCCTAATCAGAAGACAAACATGGTTTCATGGGATCCAACTTCCTCTTCCATGGTTATGATGCTATCTTCCACCAAATTGAAAAATGAAATCATGGTGGCTATGAGAAATAAAGGCTACGATAATCTGAATCCCTTAGATGGTAAGGCTACTAATCAACCTACCAGTTCTACCTCATATACTTTGGATCCTTCTCCAAATGTGGTTCCCACTGAATTAACTATTAAACCTCCCAAGGGAATTATTCACAAATTTGCATTAAATATACATGTAAGAGATACACAAAATTATAATATAGTAGAAGACCTAGCTCAAGCCACTTCTGCTATGTCAACTCTCAAGGTTTTACAAAATTTTCCCGCTTAGAAGAGATATTTACTTGCCGCAATTGGAGGTATTGATCCTTTATATTCAAATCTTGTGTTCTTTAATCACGAGAATCATACACCCAAATTTCCACCACAACTAGAATTTATGATCCTAGTTGTTTGAACTAAGAATTTCCATCGAGCAATTATGGATGAAAGTGCTTCGACCCATATCATGTCACTTTCCTATTGGAAGGCTATTAGGAACAGGATCCCCCAAGAACAGTTTTGGGGCTAAAAGCCCATGTTTTGGCTCAAATTTTGTAATAACTTTGTAAAGTCTCCACATCTTGTGGTCGCAGAGCGCGAAGATGTCATCAGTCACAAAGGGTTTTCCACCCTTATTTTGTAAAGTGTAAAGTCGGGTGTAAAGATCCACCCATGGTCCACAAACCATGGGATTGTATAAAAGGAGTTAAGTAAGTAAGATCTAAGTAGTTAGAAGTCTTTAGCGAAGAAAGGAGTAAAAAGTCTTGATAGGGAAGTTTAAGTGTGTCGAGTCTTAGCGTAGGTAGAGGCTCTGCAGCTGAGTGCGTAGAGGCCTAGGGTAGAAGTCCACAGCTGAATATGCGGACCCCTATAGCTGTGTGCGTAGGGCAGTTAGAGTCTGTAATAATCCAAAGATATCAATAAATAGAAGTATTATGCAATTTCTGTGTATTTATTTCCTGTTTATCCATCTAATTATATTGCATTTTGGGTTTAAATTACAATGTTTATGTGATGCGTAAATATGTGTGATGATATTGGTTAATTAAAGGCAATTAAGAATATCAGTTTACGCGATGCTAACTGTGATTGTTTAGTAAGATAAGTAATACACTTAAGATAACTTGGGAACCCATATAGGGTGTTGTCATAGCAATGCGAAAGCACCTGGATCATGATTTAGGGCTGCTCGAAGGTCAATCGTACACCTTTGTGGAGGTACTGAAGGGTGGAACAAAGGGTTAGACTGACAGAGCCCTAGAAATTAGTGACCTCTGCGAAAGTAGGAACAAATGGTATAAATTGACATCATGACCATCTCAGGGTATAGAAACTTGGTTCTAGCATCCCCCCATACTGATTCGGGTGAGAATTCAGTCTGCACTCTGCAAGCTAATGCTGAAAGGGCCAATAGTGTAGGGATTTGTTTGGCTAACTAACGCTGAACTTGGGACAGGTCCCATGCAGCCAACAAAAGATATTGGTTCTCCTTATCTTAATCAATCATCAACTATTATCAAAGCATTTAATGGAAGAGGCTTCAAGGCTTACAGAATTTGGAATACGTTGCAATTAGAATTAGCTAGAAAAAAAATGTTAGTATAAGTTGAAGTTGTAGATGAACCTTTAGAACTACTTTAGGATGATCACTTTCCCTCACCAAGGGGTCATCTTGGTTATCGACCATATTTTCTTTCCAATAATTATTAGACTATTGGAAGCATCCCTCTTGTGGATGAGAGCCCCCACCACCTTACCAACATGTCAGAGTAGGATTGTTTAAAGATTCTTCTTTGATGGGAACTTTACCCTTCCTCCTCCTAACATTCCAAAACAAGTTTCCTTCATCAATATGATTTCTTCTAGTACTATTCCAACAAATCCTTGGATAGTGCCAAATGCCTCTAATGTTGATACATTTGATGATTGTATGTCGCTCATCCATGTTGAGCTCGAATATGAAGATATCTATTTGGCTTGTTCAAAACATTTTACCTCCTCCTCCTCGATAGATTAGGTCGATCATTCTTGATATTATGGTTCATCTTATGATCCTTTCTTCGATGAATTCTCTATTGATCAAATCATCATGGAAATCATGATGTCAGATGATGTGCCATGGGACGATAATCATCATTGTTCATCCTTACCTAAATCCTCCGAGGATAATATTGGAGATATTTATTCACAAAATACTATTGGGATATCTACGAATTCCCTATCTATCCACGATGCTGATTCAGAGAAGAAATTATCAAATATTGAAGAGATTGTTCTTCTTGATATTTTGATTAAACCCAGAATCATCGAGAATGTACATATTGTTGCAACTTGTTCTCCTGATGAGGTCAAGATTTATAAATCCATTTTTCAAGAATTCTAAGATGTTTTTTCCTGGTCATATGAAGAGATGCTAGGTATTGACCCTAATATCATTGTAGATGAAATAAAAACATATATGGATGCTAAGCCAGTATGATAATGCTTACATCTGGCTCATCCTAATAAAGCTAATGTTATCAAATTAAGGGTTGAAAAATTTCTGCAAGATGGTTTCATTTACCCAATTCCTCTTATTGATTAGGCCTCGAACATTGTTCCTGTCATGAAAAAATAAGGTACAATTCATGTTTGCGTCAATTATTGAAATATCAACTGTGCTTGTCCTAAATACAATTATTTGACTCCATTTATCGACCAGATTGTTGATGATTGTGCCAAAAGAGAAGTTTTTTTTGTTTATGGATGGTTTTTTTGGCTACAAAAAATCAACATCCTTCCATCGGACCAACATAAAACTGCATTTATTTGTCCATGGGGAATGTTCTCCTACCTTAAGCACCCTTTTAGTTTGAAAAATGCTAGTGCAACTTTCCATAGGGCTATCAATTATGCCTTCCATGATATTAAGCACAATGTACAACCTTATTTTGATGAATTGCCTTCCCATTCAAAACATCGTAAGGATCACCTGATGCATCTTAGGGCCATTTTCTTACATTGTCGATATTATAATATCAGATAAAATTTGCACAAATGTGTGTTTTATGTTCAATCTGGTAGACTTATCTGATCGTTGTCTTGAAGCAAGGAATTTGTGTTGATCTACTTAAAGTATAGGTGATCCTCAATTTTCCTGCTCCTTCCTCACTTGTTCAGTTACAATTCCTCCAAGGGAAGGCTAACTTTCTATGGAGATTTGTTCCCAACTATGATGAATTTAACAAGGGATTTACTCGATTGTTGAAGAAATGGGTTTCTTTCAATTGGGATGATACTAAACAAAAGGAATTTTATGCTTTGAAATATGTCCTGGTATGAGCGTCATTGTTGTATCCCCCAATTATCAACGCGATTATTTCTTGTATCTCACTGCTTCCATTACTACCATTGCTATGGTATTGGTCTAATAAGATGATGTTGGGAAAGAACATTCCATTTATTATTTGATTTAGAATTTGAACGAAACTAAAATCAAATACACTCACATTGAAAAGTTAACTTTGATAGTTGTTCAAGTTGTCTAAAGGTTTCACCACTACATTCTTCTTCAGAAGACTATGGTAGTTTTTGATTGCAATCCCATGACATGTTTTCAACTACGATAGTTAATTGGGGGAAGTTACTCTAAATGGATTGTTATTCTCCATGATTTCGATTTGGAATTCATTAAATCCAAATATAAGAAGTCCCCAGTCTTAGCCGAAATGATTTGCAACCTTCCCTCATTCGAAACTGAGTCTACATATGATGATTCTACTCCTGAAGAGTCCTTGTTTATGATAGATTTATATGATCCTTGGTATGGAGATATTATCATATATCTTCAGACCCATATTTTCTTGCCTGATACCTTTCGCTCTGGCTAGTGACGTATTCGATGCTAGGTGAAAAATTACATTATAATTGGTGATACCCATTATGATTATGGTATCGATACCATCTTCAGAGGGTGCCTCACTCATGAGGAGTTCGAGAAAGCTCTGAAAGAATTCCATATTGGGGCATGTGGTGGACATATTTCTGGTTATGTCACCGCCCATAATATTTTGCGTGCTTATGACTTTTGGTCAACTATGTTTCACAATTGTATCATTGTCATCCAAAAGTGTCACACTTTCCAGATCTATGATCATAAAACTCGTGCTCCACCTTCTCCTCTACATTGTGTTATTGTTGTTGGAACTTTTGAGAAATGGGGCATTGAATTTATGACATGTAACCCTCACTCGGTCGAGGGGCATAGAAACATCATTGTGGTGGTAGATTATTTTACCAAATGGGTTGAGGTGATGCCTACATATAATAACACTAGCGAAATAATTTCCCTTTTTCTTTTTAATCATGTCATTACTAGGTTTGAAGTACCACAATCCATTGTTACAGACCATGGGAAACATTTCCAGAGTCACATGATGTTTGAGCTTACTGCCAAGTTGGGCCTTCAACGTGACAACTCAACTCCCTATTACCCATAGGAAAATGGGAAAGTAGAAGCTATTAACAAAGTTTTGAAAACAATGCTACAACACATTATAGGGATCCACAAATCGGGTTGGAAACTCACCCTTTATGAAACTTTGTGGGCATATCAAACCTCTGTCCAGACTACCACTATATTCACACCTTTTCAATTGGTGTATGGTATAGAGGCAATCCTTCCCATCAAATGCAATATTCCATATTTGAAGTTTGTCATTGAACTCCTCCTCATGACTTCTACAAAAGAAGAGCATCACTTGCATCTAGTATGTTTAGATAAAACCCGGTGCGATGCCGCAATGGAAAATGAGGTCCACAAGCAACACATCAAAGCACAATATGACAAGAGTGTTAAACCTCATGCCTTCTCAGAAGATGATCTAGTCCTTCTATACGATCAAGAAGTTGATAAGTTAGGGGTTGGGACGTTTGAAATAATGTAGTTAGGGTCGTACATAGTTAAACATGTTCTTGCAAAAGGGGCTTATGAGCTCATTTATGTTGATGGAATACCATTGGTGCAACCCAAAAATGGGTTGTACCTCAAAAAATACTATGCTTCGATCATCTTTGCGTAGTCATTGTGTACATACTGTATATGTGTGTTAGTGTGTTTTCAATGTATTTTCTTCAAATTTTCCTATTGTATCTGTTAATCTTAGATTACATTTGATTTTCAAATGTCAACATCCCTTCAATCATATGTTGGTTACGCTAATGGAAATATCCTCTGTACTCATAATATTTCCTCCACAATATGGGCTATTTATGCTTCGAATGGCGAGTTAGTGAGCCTACAAGAGATTTGTATCGGCCTCTTTAGCAATAACATCACTAAATATAGTGTAGTGATCAAACCTTTGTTTGACACTATTTCATGTGGCATTCATCATTTGATTGTTATAGTTGATTCACAACTTATAGTACTACATCTGAATAATGTTTACATAGTCTGAAGTCCAACTATGCTTCAAATGTTTCTAAGGGTTCTCCTTCTAGAAAGGCAATTTGATTACATTTAATATCAACACATTCCTCAAATTCTATATACATTAACTAATGCATTGACGAATTATGTTTTAGACAGATATTTGCAGAATATGTAAACATTTCAATTCACATCACATATTGAACAAGAATAGAGTAAATAGGAAACATCGATCGATAGTTGTATATATATAAAATTTTGGTTTTAAAAAAAATGTGTCTGAGACACATATGGCCACATGACCTATACTATGAAAATATATGTAGTCAAAATATAGATCTATGGCCTCCTAGTTGACTAGTTCTGGTGGTGATCACGGTAACAAACAACAATATCATAAAAGTTTCCTAAAAGTTAATATCCATTTTCCCAATTATTGTTATCATTAGAGCCATAATATAACATTAACAGCACACATTTGGATGGAAATAATGGCAGTGTCTAATAAATAATCCCTCATATCGAGCTTAATACAATGTCACTTTATTCATAAGTTTATACTACCTCCATCTACAATCATTACATGATTATTTGGTGTTACATATATTTTTAATTTTTAAATTTTTTATATATCTTTCACCTTGAGGGTTTGTGAAGTATTGATGTCATCCAATGCATGACAAAATATGGTTGGAGTAGTCTCTTCTATTTCTACATCTTGTGATGGTCCCAATTATTGATCTTATTCCGCTTCATAGACTATGTAGAATAATTTATTCCCATAAAATTTATGCCCCTTACTATACTTAATATCACAATTGGAACATATTCCCTTTGCTCTTCCTTTATCCATTTCTTTAGGTGTCAACCTTGTTGGTTGAGTGACGTTAAAAGAGGGAACATCATGCTCTCTATATTTGTTAATGGTAACTCTTCTACCACATTTTTACATTCCATTTTCCTTACCATAATGAATTCATGCTATTGGGATCCATTTTCAAGAGACATGCCTCATGTTGAATATTCTCCTTTAAAGTACCCATAAATAGATCTAAAATTTTTTCCAATGGAATTCTATTTACCATGAGGCTAAGATTTTTGAATTTTTTAATATGCTTTCTAATTAGATATTTTACCAAATATTTATCAATTGACTAAAGAATGTGTTTCTCTTAATACCTTCTTAATGTGTTATTAATTCATATTTAAAAATGAAAGAAAACATAATATAGTACATTGTTCATTCAAAAAGGCATTGGTACCAAACAAATTGATTAGGTTCTAACTATAAATTCTAAAGAGTTATCCCCTATAAATTTGCCACTTGGTGTAAATCAAATTATTTCTAATGTGGAATATCCATTTTGTGGGATATTTACCATCCAATTTTATCATATCAATATTGGGAATTAAATAACACCTTGGTGCTAAGTGGAGCACCAATTGATGTAGATCTAGAGATGACAAGAAATCTTGATTATGAGACTCAATATTAATTTCCTCCACATTTTCATGATTTCCTTTTGTATTTATATCCCCTTTATGGATTATCTCATATAGGTATGTAAGAATATGGAAAATGTGGACTTCTACAATTCTTACATATTTTTATCCAATATCTTTTCCATATGTTCCCTAATTTCACCTATATTCTTTCCCATATGTTTCCTATTTTAACCCATTTTATTTTGCATATATTCCATGTTATCTTTCAAATTATTATTGTTGAATAAGCACTATATTCTTTAACTTCATTCTCCAATTTGGATATTTGATGTAAAACTATTATATTTTCTCGAGTCATTATTGAGATTTTTGGAGATTTAATTAGTGAAGTAATTTTTGGAGAATCATTTTCCATGTTTAAAAAAACAATTCTCCTATTTATCCTCTTTATCACAAATTTTGAATCACCAAAAATAAATCTTCTAATCAAAAGTTATGTGTTTGTAAGCTACACACCTTTCTGTTTTAGCAGCTACAACATCCCTCAATTGTTTCAACAAGAGACGACATTTAGGGTCTCCCCATTCAAATCTTAAACATCTATGTGATCTAACCATTAAAATTTATTCTTCATGCCCTTAGGTGGGAAGGGAAAGGAAGTTTCTAACTAATTTTTTTTGGTAAATTCAACATTGCATCACATCTCTACAATGTAGCACATCACATCTTA
Source organism: Pinus taeda (assembly GCA_000404065.3). Classification (NCBI taxonomy): domain Eukaryota; kingdom Viridiplantae; phylum Streptophyta; class Pinopsida; order Pinales; family Pinaceae; genus Pinus; species Pinus taeda. The sequence continues at coordinate 28,749 of APFE031661848.1, read as the reverse complement.
ACCATGCATCACCCCTACAAAGGCACATCACAATCATGCAACACATCACATCCCACCTTCATAATGTAGTATTTTGTCACAACTGCTTTTGTGAAAGTGCATTAAAGGGGCATTAAATTCGCTTGTTTGCATGAAAAACCTATATAAACTCCCCCATTCCATTCATTTTCACCATTGAATTTGTCACAACCTCTCTTTCTCCCTTGCAAAAATAATTTTGATAGATATTCTCTACATTCCATACTTGTGCCATGCCACTAGTACTCATAACGCTTGCACCACATTTAAGGTAATTTATGTGCACCTAATCCCTCACAATCGTATATTTATCAATAGACTTTGTGTTAGTTATTACTATGCATCTACCTAAGAAATCAACTCCCAATTTACATATACAGATAACTACTACTCTCCCCTTCAACCACTTAGCCATTTTCTGCTCCTTACCACTACATTGGGACTCTTCAATGCATTGCATCCTCTTTTATCATCCCTACACCTTCATAATATGTAGTGAATAGTGGCGCATCACACCTTAATAATAAACTCCATTACTAATCTCTTTTGTAGGCTATCCCCCCCCCCCCTGAATTGCGAAATTATGCATTTCCTATGCACATCCTACAATATGACTTTGTGATGCATCGCGACACCATGTATCTACGCTCCTACATCATATCACAAGTATTTTTTATTGATAGCTTCATAATTTTCTCTATGACACATGTTTATTTCCTAGCCTACAATAGGTTAACGTGATATGGCATTATAATCACAATGAAATATAGATCAATGTTGCATTACATTCCCTCTACATAGCCTAATTAATTTCCTTGCACCACTATGGATTACAATCCCATAGACTAAGCTAACTTATTTCATTGCACACCAAATTTGTTTGTTATTTTCTAACTTAGTTATCATGATGAATATTTTTTATCTTCCAGGTCTAGTAGATCTACCATATATGAGCATATATTTATACAAATACATGCCTCCACCAAATCGAAGATCTAGGAGAGAAATTGCATAGGATGGATCAAGTAAATTCTTGTTGCTTCGGTCCCCACTTATGCTGACATTGGGCTTTTTATTGACGAATATATGTCCATTAGTTGGGTCCAAGATATATCACTTATTTTTTAGGAAAGAATATCATATTGAAGAAGAAGATATCAGTGTTTATTAAAATGTTGAAAGGTCATGGCTACACAAAGTAGAATCTTATCCAGTGGTCTTTCCTCATGGGTAAACTATTCAATAGATAATTAAATGTATTAACGCTAGGGAAATGACCACTAGGGACAATAACGGAAAAGACATCGCTATACTCACATATCTTGGTATTGCTGAATATTATAAACTTCCCATACATTAAGTGGTCCTCTAAGAAGGCTAGTATAACAAGTTTGATTTGAATATAAAATGAATTTTAACAGTTGGTGGAAGGACCCCAACAAATTCAAGAGCAAGGATGACAGGATATACAAGACAAAGATACTTAAGAGAGAATATTAGCTAGTTGCAGCATTGTGTTGTAGACTTTATGGCAAGGCCAATACAGAATTTTTTGAGGAGATTTAAGTGCCACTAATGTATACTTGTGCCCATGAAGGAGTTATATTGAACTAGGATGAAATCCTAGCAACATCCATCCAAACCATGGTAAAAGAAGCCCAAATTTTAACAGAAGGGAGCAACCAGAATTCTACATGGCCTTATATCTAGTCGAATGTCTATGCACTAGGTTCAAATTCAATATGATTGGATGGAAGTGAAATTTCTTCCCATATATTCAACCAATACACACATATTTCAAAGAGTTGCTGGAAAATAAACACTTGGAACCATACGCAAGAATATTCAAAGGTCTCATTTCACCAATATTCCACATTTTATTCGACTATGATTTGTCGTGTATGTTAGATTACACCAAGGAAATTTTACAAGAAATAGATGATTGGTTCTCTCTGCTAGATTCCACATACATCATAATATTTGGGGCATGAAAACCTTTGCACTAACTTCTACTAGTTGTTACCGACCAAGTAGTTTTATAGGAAATTGTGTATCAAGTAGCCATAAGAATCACAGGTATGTTACCATGGAAAGAGAAAGCACCATGGCCCACATATACTTTCTATGTTGGCATGAAAGGAGTAAATGGTTTCACTGAGGCACCAGAAATAGATATCAACTTGAAACGTTTCAGATTTGGAGAACTTGATTTCCGCAAATACGACCCAAGAGGCATAGTTGTAACTCATCATTCATTGCCAACAAGGAAAATGTAAAGAAATACTATATTGTTGTAAAGGTTTTGAATAACACTAATAGCTTTGAACCCATAAATGGAGTTGAACCCACAATAGGAGAACCTTCCAAAGGGAAGGACAATAAGGATAAGAAGGTTACCTAGAAAATAGAGAGAGAGAAGGAATAAACCAAACGGAAAAAGAAAAATAATTAAAGGAAGACCCATGGTTGAAAAATGAGAAGGATAATAAAGAAAATTTAGAAGCAAAGAAGAAAGAAAAAGAATAAATATAATGGGCACAAAGGGAAGAATAATATAAAAGGAAATAGGAAGAAGAGTGACTTGAATGAGAGATATCAGAAAAAATAAGCTCAAGAAGAGGCAAGGAATAATTGTTGGGTTGCGTTATATTCTTTCCACGACTACCCCATGCATGGGAGGGTGGTAGAACCCCCTGTATGTTTCGCGAGCCACTGTCGGGGGGTCATAGGGAGAGCAGCTAGCTCCCCTGCATGGAGTTCAGGACAACGCTCAGGGAATTTTGTTTTGGACCCTATATTAGGTGGGGGGCTTACCTATGGTTTTGAGCATGGATTTCACACATGGTTTTAGGCATGATGGTTTTCTATCCATGGTATTTTGTAGATCCAGTCAAGGGAACTACGATTATGTTCTAATCTAGGGTTAATGGATGCTTCGGCATGTATATATATGTATTGTAACATTGAAAGGAACATAATGAAAAATCAATCTAATAGTCCCAGTTTTGGGATATAGGAGAAATATCTATGTATATTTGTTTTATGTTTTACGCTCTCACCATTATTTATTTTCTATTTTTAGAATTTGTATGTAGTTAATATCTATACAGGGTTAAAACCTACATTTGGTATCAGAGTTGTTTTGGCTTCAAGGGGACGCATTTTCTACTGAGGGTTTTTTTTCTCGGGCCTATAGTAGACCTTGTTTAGTGGGAGATCTATGGGATCGATTCTTGTGGAGAAAGAAGATGGCAAGAAACACAAATATATAGATCGAGAAATTTAATGGTTAGATTTTTGAGTTGTGGAAACTCAATATGGAGGATCAGTTGGTGGATAAAGATCAGTGGATCGTGGTAGATCCGAGTACTAAACCAACAACAATGTCAATTGAAGACTGAACGAAGTTGGGTCGGAAGAAAAAGAGCACAATACGATTATGTGTCTTAGATTCATTATTGTTGAATGTATCAAGGGAAGCTTCGATGAAGGTTTTGTGGGACAAGTTAGGGACTTTGTACTAATCTAAGTCTCTGGTGAATAAATTGTTCCTACGGAAAAAGTTGTATAATGTGAGGATGAAAGATTGAGACTCAGTGACAGAGCATCTGAACACATTTAAACTATGGTAACCCAGTTATTATATGTTGATATTAAAATTTTAGATGAAGATAAGTGCATCAGTTTGTTGTGTTCTCTTCTAGATTTGTGGAATAGTTTGGTTGTTGCAATAGGTAGCAATGCAACTGCCTTGAAGTTTGATGAAATAGTATCATCCATGCTGCCAGACGAGATGAAACAGAAAAATATGGAGGGACATAATGGTGATACCTTGTCTGTACAAGGACGGTCTCAAAACAGAAACAAAAAATTCCTAAAGTGGGAGATCTAAATATCTAGGAAAACCTATAAAGGTGTGCTAGAAATGTAGAAAGGAAGGGCACTTCAAAAAGGACTATAAATCTAAATCTTTTGGTAAAGGAAATGGATCTGATGATGCTCCTTCTATAGAGGCAAAAGCCACCTCAGATGAATGTGGGGATGTGTACTTCGCTTCTTCTTCAAGTACACATGTAGATCATGAGGCGTGGTTGATTGACTCAGGTGCATCCTTTCACTTCACTCCCCATAGAGAGTGGTTATGAGAGTATGTGGAATATGATGGTGGTGATGTATTCTTAGGGGATGACAGGAAGGCTAGAATTGCTGGTCAAGGAAAAGTCAAGTTGAATTTGCAAGGTGGAAGGATTATAACACTTCTGGGTGTTCTGCATATTCCTCCCTTCACCAGAAATCTAATTTTTGTAAGCAAGCTGGATGATGTGGGTTTAAAAATAGTGTTCATGAAAGATACATGTAAGATGGTTCGGGGAGCACTAGTATTGATGAAGGGAGTTCGGATTGGAACTCTATACAAGCTTCAAGGTAGCACTCTTATTGATGGGTGCAACAGTTTTGTGGTTCCTAAAAGTGGAGTAGAAAATCTAGTGGTCTTTGGAGAAAAGACCATTCTATGGTATCAGAGGCTTGGAGATATTGGAGAGAAGGGCTTTCAAATACTTCATGGTAATGGTATGGTAGAAGGTATGTCTAATACCTCTCTGGATTTTTATTTCTTCGAAAATTGTGTATATGAGAAGAAAAATCAGGTGAGTTTCCCCTCTAGTGGTAAGACGGCGAAATATATAGTAGATCTTGTGCACACTGATGTGTTTGGATCTATGTCGGTTCCATCACTGGGAAAGTTTGTGTACTATGTATCATTTAGAGATGAATTCTCAAGGAATACATGGACATATTTCCTCAAGAAGAAATCTGAATTCTTTGAAAGGTTTAAATAATTTAAGGCTCTGGTGGAAAACCAGACATAAAAGAAGATAAAGTTGTTGAGGATAGATAACAGTGGAGAGTTTTGCAAGAAGGAATTTGAAGAGTTCTATAATAAGTGTGGTATAGCATGGAAAAATACTACTTCATACACACCTAAGAAAAATGGAGTTGCAAAAATAATGAACAAGACATTGATGGAAAGGGAAAGAAGCATGCTCAATGGTGTTAGGTTAGGACAAGAATTTAGGCAGAGGCGGTGGAGACTACAAGTTAACTGTTCAACAGATCACTTTCATTAGCGTTGGAGGACAAGACTCCATAAGAGGTATGGACTAGTAAGAAAACTTCTCTTTCACATCTAAGGGTATTTGGATGTGATGGATATGTACATGTTCCAAAGGAGAAGAGAACAAAGTTGGATGGTAAATTTGAAAAGTGCATCTTTATTGGGTATAAGAATGGTTTAAAAGGTTATAAGCTTTGGAACCTAGAAACAAGGAAGGTTGTGTATAGCTAAGATGTGGTGTTTGAAGAGGTGAAATATGTTAATAAACATGAAGTCCTACCAAAGGAACCTAAGAAGATAGAGTTTGAGCTAAAGGAAGAAGAATCAGACTCTACAGTAGAAGAGGAATCATAAGATGAAGAGCCACAAAATCTGGTTGTGAGAAGATCAATTCAAGAAAGAAGGTAACCATAAAGGTATAGTCCATCTGCTTTCTGATCAAATTTTTATTTATCTATTAATGATGATGATCCTGGAACTGTGAGGGATGCAATAGATTCAAAAGATGGAAAACTCTGGAAAGATGCCATGGTTGATGAAATGGCATATTTGCACAAAAATGAGGCTTGGGATCTGGTGGAGTTGTCGGCTAGAACGAAACCCATTGGCAGAAAATGGGTGTTTAAAAAGAAGATGAATGAAAAAGGAAAGTTGGAAAAATACAAAGCTCGGTTGGTATAAAAAGCTTATTCCTAGGTGTCGGGAATTGATTTTGTTGATATTTTTTCTCCTATTGCCAAGGTAGATTATATTAGATTACTTTTATCTGTTGCTGCTGATTTTGATTTTGAGGTAGAGAAGATGGATGCGAAGACAACATTTCTTCATGGGGATCTGGAAGAAGATATCTACATGAAGAAACCTGATGAATTTGTGGTGAAGGGTAAGAAAGAACTAGTATGCAAGTTAAAAAATTCTCTGTATGGGCTACAACAATCACCAAGGATGTGGTATCAAAAATTTGATACATTTATACGGGGAATTGTCTTCACTAGAAGCTAATTTGATCACTGTGTGTATTTTAAATTAATTGTTGATCGTGTTATTTATCTGGTCTTATATGTGGATGATATGTTGTTGGTTGGAAATGAAAAAGAAATTATCTAGGATTTGAAGACCCAATTGTCCTCCAAATTCGACATGAAAGATATTGGTGCTACAAAATATCTTTTGGCCATGGAAATTAAAGGAAATCGGGAAAAGAGAAAGCTTTAGTTAAACTAGAGGAAGTTTTTCGAGACAATACTGCATAGGCTTAATATGCAAGATAGTAAAACAATAAAGGTTTCTATTCATGCAGGTGTAAAGTTATCTGCTGGACAATGTCCCAAGATATATGAAGAGGAAGAGGACATGTCCTATGTTCCATATGCAAGTGTATTTGATAGCCTAATGTGTGCAATAGTTTGTACTAGACCAAACATTTCACATGCAGTGGGAGTATTGAGCAAGTTTATGTCAAAACCAGGGAAGGATCATTGGACAAAAATGAAGTAGGTTTTCAGGTATTTGCGTGGCACTAGTGATTATGGTTTGTGCTACCAAGGAAGACTAGGATTGAATAAAGTTTTGGACATCCATGGCTTTGTTGATGCAGATTGGGTTGGAGATCTGGATTCGAGACTATCTACAAGTGGGTATGTGTTTAACCTATTTGGAGGTGCAGTTAGTTGGATGAGTAAGAGATAGTCTATAGTCGCACATTCAACTACAGAGATAGAATACATGGAAGCCACTCATGCAAGCAAGGAATCAGTTTGGTTGTAAAGATTGTGTTCAAGTATGGGGTCAGTACATCAAGCCATAAGGATAGACTGTGATAGCCAAAGTGAAATTTTCTTGGCAAAGAACCTTTCTTATCATTCAAAGACAAAGCACATTGATGCTCAGTATCACTTTCAGATGGATATGGTTGAGGAAAAAAAGGTGTTGCCGGTAAAGGTGGACACTTTGAAGAATACTATAGATGCATTGACAAGTCTTGTGAGCACTGAGAGGTTCTCTTGGTGTAGAGAAAGAATGGGCATTGTAGGGTTGGATCAATGACTAAGCTTTTCTGTGGCCCCCTGTGGAAAGAAAACAACTAGTGGGAGAATGTTTGGGTTGTGTTATATTATTTCCACAATTATCC
>APFE031661848.1:0-21215 GCA_000404065.3 Pinus taeda | reverse complement strand
ACAAGGGGGGAAGCATGACACCCTATATGTTATGTGAAGCATTGCCAAGGGGTCACAGGAGGGGTGGTTTTCCCCCATGTTAGGGGGTAAGCAGGGGGCGGTAGCCCCCCTTCATGGGGTCTAGAGCAATGCCTCGGGAAAGAAATTTTGGACCCAAAATTAAATGGGTGGACCTACCTATGGTTTTATGCATGTATTTCTCACATGCTTTTGAGCATGATGGTTTTCTGTCCATGGTATTTTGTAGATCTAGTCAAGGGAACTACAATTATATTTTAATATAAGGTTAGTGGATTAGGGTTTATGGATGCTTCGACATGTATATATGTATTGTAGCATTGAAAGGAACATGATGAAAAATCAATCTGGTAGTCCCGGTTTTGGGATCCAATAGAAAATCTCCGTGTATATCTATTTTATGTTCTATGCTCTAGTTAGTGTTTTTTTTTGTTTTTAGAATTTGTATGCAGGTAATTTATGTACAAGGTTAAAACTTACAAAATGAGCAATAAGAAAAGGAAACTTAGGATGTAGGCCATGGTGGATTTCCTAATGTGGATTTTGATTCATCAACCTCAGTTTAAACACCACTAATAGGAGTTGATCTTCCTTTGTAGAAATGGGAATCACTTTTATGATGAAAATCAAGTCATGAACTTAGAGAGCTTCCAATTTTATAGGAATACAAACTAGATTGTATAAGAGAGAATATATATAGACTCTGAATGTACAAATTCTATCTCAATAACTACATGAAGGAACATAGTTTCCAACACCTTGAGCCTCAGTAGGAACAACTTTCTCTTCAACCATGGAAAGGAACATCGAACATCTAATAGAAAAAGTTAAAAGCTAGACAAGAGCCTAAAATAGGCATATCAAGAAAATGAAAGGGTCCACAAATAAAATCAAGCCCTATTTCCCTCGATCTCTCATGACAAGGATTACCAAGATGTGGAACTAGAAGAAATTAAAAAGAATCATACAGTCTTTGTACTGAGAACTTGGAACACTCCAAAATATGGTTGTTATGCTCATATGAATCTAAGATGTAGTTAAAGAAAAAGGAAAGAAATTAAAGGAAGTCTTGGAAACCATTGATATAATGCATGATTGGAGTACAAAATGCTCGGCCTCACCAAAAACATTAACAAGGAAAGATGAATTGGTTAGATAAAGAGATAAAGTAGAGGTCAAGCTTGAAATCCTAGCTTAGGAGAAGCTTGAAAAGGACAGGTTAAAACTTTGTGAACTTATCAACAACACCATAGCATGATGGAGAGATTGATCAAAGCCCACAAATTAGTATTGATAAAATCACAGAGAGAGGTGAGGCCAAAACAAGAAATGGAACATGAAATATAGGAGATGATGCATACATAAAGACTAGATATCACAAAAAAGGACACGAAACCAACTAAGGAAGCATTGGAATTGCACTTGGTGAATGCCACTAGATTGTACACCATGCTTACATAACTTTTCCACTGAATCCATGTCGATCTGAAGATAGTGGTACCTAATACCTATGAGTACGAAGATATCAATGAGAAGCTAATTTCAAGGAATATTTTTTCTATTGTAGTTTATTATAAGCCCTGGCACACCCATGTGACCCAAGGGTTACAAATTCAAGTCCGAGCCTTGTCTATTTTGGAATTAATCTTATAATAGATGTTAATTTTATTTATTTTGAATTTCATTGTAATTATGTAAAATTTCAAACTTACAAAGTAAATAAATTAGAAATCAGGCATGAGGGTAGGTGAAGAGTCATGGAAGGTGAAAATTCACCACATTTTGTATAAATATACCTTCTAGGTTAGAGATAAAGCATCTCTAGATTTTGGACTCTTGAAGAATTAACAAAGGGGAAAAGCTTGTAATCACCTTGAAGATCAAGTTGCAACTTTTTCACTCGCACTATTAGGTTTCTTGGTGATGTTTTTTGTGACTTTGCATTGAATGTTTTCAATGCTAACACTCAGAATCCCATTGAGCCATGGCATGAATTGCTAACATATGTTGTCAAATGTTATACAATTGTTCTTTATTGTTGTTTGATAGTATATGGTTTTCTACTACTTGTTATAGGTCAATAAACTATTTTTTACACTAAAACTTTCATCTTTCGAGGAACTTCTTGCTAAATTTTACATGCTTTCATGTTGGTTATTGGTTGTAAACTATTTTACAATTAATAGCTAGTATATTTTTAGTCTTCATGTAACTTGATTAACAACTGTTGCCATTATTTCTTTAAGATTCATACTTATTTACACATATTCTATAATATTCTTTGTATTATTCATTTAAGGTATTTCCATAAAGTTGATTTCACTTGTATTCCACCAAGGGCTTTATTTGGGTATCCATTTATTATCTCATTTGTCAAAAATATAGCTTTCACATAACATAAGATGGTAGTTAGGCCAACATTCTATATGGGACTCATATCACAAATGGTGTGAAGTCTAATTGTGGAATCACACCAAGGAGATCCCCTTAATACTAAAAGAAATGCATTTAGCCCACCAACAATCATTTCAACACTAGAAGGAGGGTCACCATTGTGTGGATCGTAGGTTACCTCATCCTTATCATTCTCAAGTTTCAAGTCAAGAAAGTAATCAACCCATTGCTTCTCAAGATAAGCCTAAGATTATTGAAACTCCAAACCTAAAAGAATTTCCTCGTCCAAAGATACCCAGATATTTATAGGAGGTCTCGTAAGAGGATTTAATATCTCGTGTACCTTTCACATATTCTTATGCAAAATAAATTGACAGACTCCATATTATTGGCTTGTTACCACATAAACGTGCAATGTGAAGACCAACAACTTCTCAATGTGTGTTGGTTGACTTTGTTGAATATTCAATTTGACTTATCTCTTGTATATTTGGTAGAATCTGTCAAATGAACTCACTTATTCAGTCGCTGTAAGGAGACAGATGAAGGGTCACAAGGTGGTGGAAACCCTAAAGGTGAAGGAGAACATAATAGTTATGATAGTGAAGAAAAACCTTTACATAACACCATGGTTGGTAATCAACTAAGATGCATGGGATAAGGGACCTTGAATATTCAACATATTCTACATGACTTGCTTGGGCATCTTGAAAAGCTTCTTCTGAAGTTTGATCCTGAAGATGTGGCATCAAGAGATTTAGGTTCCTTGAAAAAGGATAATTTTTTTTTAAGGATTTTAATCAACTCTTCACATCAATCTTGAACAATTTTCTTGTCAACATTACTCCTCGTGATATAGTACTATAGAGTATTATAAATCAGCCCTTCACTCTTCTATTGCAATGTTCATTAAAAGAGAAAATAAGGTGACATTGGCAGAGGAATTTACTAAAGCATTGGAAGTTGAAAAGGAAATTATCTCAATTTGTGTTCATCACATTCATGAAGAATAAAAATCTAATGGGATGAAGACTCAAACAACTATAAGTAAACCCACTGAGAAGGAGACTAGTTACCTAGAAAGTGTTGGCAATATGATTAAGAAGTTAACTAATGAGATTGTAGACTTGAAGAAAAGTATGAGGGAGAGTTCTTCATGTAATCGATATTTTAAACCTTTTTTCAAATGTAACTATTGGGATGGTGAAGTTGTATACAAGGGATCCTGTGCAATGACTATATTGTCGCAGGATAGTCTTATTGCTCCAGGTAGTTGTAAGGGAGCGTGGGACTATAAACTACACTGCCAATTTTGGAGAACAATGTAGCGAGTAGGATGCACAGAAAGTGACGAAGTTGCAATCTATGAAGTTGTGCGTGAAAGTTGTGCCATGGAGAGAAGTGCCACGCAACCCAGTAGAAAAGTGATCGTTGGATTCATTGTTCATGACTTGACATCCAGAAGATGATTAAGAGGAGCGGGATGGCAGAATTTAAAGAAAAAAATCTTTGAAGATCTTCCGTCAAAACAAAATTTATTATTAGGAATTGAGGAGAATGGTCAGATTTGATTTCAAAACTCCCTATAAATTACACACATCGGTCTAACATAGAACACTTTGTGCTCTCAGAATTGTTAGTGAGATTTGTTGTCTGTCACCTATGAACTAATTGTATTGGGAGGATTTAGTCACGAGCCCCATGTTTTCTAAGTTGTATGAGCTAAATCATAAATTTATTCTAGAAGAAATGCTTGCACCCAGTCCCACTAAAATTGTGAGCACTGGTGATGTTTCCTCTGAGGGAGCTACACTAGAGGTTGTAAGTATGGAAGATCTAACTCCTATGCCTACTACATTGAGGTCACTTAGACAAAAGCCTACAACTACTAGAGAAACCCAACCAGCCAAATCAAGGGAGGACAAGCAGGAGAAGTCGGTGCTAGTCTGCGCTTCCCAAAGAAAGAATTTCAAAACACAGAAGGTAAAGAAAGATAAGAAGAAGGTAGTGGACCTAGAGATGGAAGAAGGCCAGTATTGGCTTCAAGGGGCTTGACTGAGGTTTAGAGTTAATTAGCCAAACAAATCCCTACACTATTGTCCCTTTTGGCAACAGCCCGCGGAGTGTGAACTGAGGTCTCACTCGAAGCAGTTTTGGGGGATGATGGAACCAACTTTCTGTACCCTTGAGATGTTTGAGGGGTCGATTTATTCCAAATGTGAGTGGCTTGGCATAGGTTACTTTGTGCATCGCCCTGGCCTGCTAGGCCTTCACGATCTGTTATAATCACCTTTTCCTAACCCTAACTAGGGACTAGGATGCTTTCACACTGCTAAGGTAGCAATCTGTGCTAATTCACCAAGTTACACCACGTATCTTACTTATCTTCTTATAACAGTTAGTTATCTTCATGTAACAGATACTTTATCTTATATTCACTTTATCAACACATTCATATAAGTTCATGCATCATATAAACAATAGAAATGCAATTTGAGAGAGCACTTAAGTTGGAGAGCAATGGCTAGGGTTTTAGAAGGAGAGAATTGCGCCGCTGCCGCACAGCAAACCAGAGATCAGAGATGCAATGGAACAGTAAGAAGATCGGTAGCTAGGATAGCCGATCATGCATCTCTGTCAATGTTTTGGCCTGGATCTGAATCAGAAAATTATTCCGATGGGGCTGATCGACTCTTACAAAGGCCAGGGGTGGGTTCTCTCTTCCTGACTCAGGGTGGTTTGTACCGGGTAGAGCAGGGATCTATACCACTGAGACAAGGAATGATAGGTATACCCCGGAAGCAACCAGACCCTACCCTCATTCTAGCTGCCATTCAAAATGATGAGGGAGAAGCAGTCAGGCAAGGTTGGGTTACATGCGATGGGATGAAGGATTTGCGGCTGGTTGAACCCCCGCCCTCCTTCGGACTGACCCATATTGACTGATCTGTTGTTCGTAGGCAAAACAAAAAGGGAGAGGACGTGAAGCAAGAAAGGGGCATGCGTAAAGAGCCAAGAGTCATGCGGCTTGATGCACCTTTGTTCTCCTTTGGACAGATGCTGGCTAATGTCATCAAGGGGAAGAAGAAACTCATGGCTAGGGCTATCCTTACCAAAAATGCCATACATTGGAAGGTCAAGGCTTCCTTGATAAAAACCAGAACTTTGGGCATTATGAATGGGCATCTAGAAAATGACCTTGGAGAGCCCAAACATCTCACTACTTCAGTGGCCCAAATAGTAGATAGATCTTGGCCAAGAACAACACTAGCCACCAAGGATTCTGGCTAGGAACTGATACAAATCTTTATCAGTACCTTGTCAGGAAGAATGATATGCAAGCGAACTTGCAAGGGGATGCTGATAGAAGATATAAAGTATGAAATACAAGCACATAAAGACATATCAACAAACATGTAAAGCTTGATATATGCAGGACAAATTTTACAGGACCAATACACAGTGCAGGACTATGGAATTGTGTGAGGCTCAACCATCATCCTAAACACGAGGCTAAGAGGTGGAAGTTATAGAACCAGCTAAAAGGGTACAATTTCTTTCAAGGATGCCGTCAAAGGGAAGGGGGAAGCCAACAATAAGCCAACACCACCAGAATGTCTACCGAGACCCTATATTGTGGAGCAAAGAATGCAGACTCCAGTATTGACAATCGCTCTGCCTGAGGTAAGCAAATTTTATATTGATTTTTCTACAAAGGCTATCATATGTAGATTCAATGGCTCTTGGCCCAAAATAGATGCACTACAACAATGGATCTACTCCACATGGACAATAAATTGTGATATCCATTTATGCTCCAAAGGTTTTTTTATTGTCAGATTCAACACGGTCAAGGAAAAGGAATATGCCCTCCATGAGGGTCCATGGTTCTGGGACAATGCATGACTCTTCATGACTCCGTAGTTCCCAGGTTTTGATTCCACTACTATGGTGGTTTCCAAAATGCCAATATGGGTTAGGTTACACAACCTCCTGCTACACTTCTAGCTTCCCAAAGTCTTCGAAGCAATGGGGAATGTGATAGGAAAATACCTCAAGCAAGACATGGAAAGAATCACAAGAGGCATACATACTTTTGCCAGAATTTGTGTAGAAGTAGATCTTAGTCAAGGCCTACCTCATAGCATAATTCTGATCCATAACAACACACAGTGGAAAAAACCACTATATTATGATAACACGGCCTTCAGGTGTGGTGGCTATCAAAAAATAGGTCACCTTCTTAATAACTGCCCACAAGCCAAAAAAGAAACCAGAAGAAACAAGAAACAATCACAAAAACCAAGAGGCTGGAGACGCACAGTGAACCCATATGAAGCAGCTAAGGATGAGGAGGCAACTATCCCTCCATCAGATCCTGATGATGTTCCTATTGCGGAGGAATCTATGGAAATCATCCCCAAAGTGAACAATAAGACACACAAGGCACTAGGAACTGAGGAATTTATAACACAGGAAATGATGGACTCATTGCTGGAGAAGATACTAGATTCAACGGACACCAGTGGAGCCAAAAGACATCATTCTCTAGATCACTCCGATTCTGACAAGGACAGTCCTCGCCCTATGGAGGACACTTCTCTCATACTTTTTTTGTCGTCATAGACTCAAGGGGAATGGCGAAAGGTTGAGAAGAAAAAAGGGAGAAAAGCATGATTTCCTCCCCATTTGTACATTATTTTTTCTAGTTTTTCTTTTGGCAACAGTCTTTTGATATGCTTTATGCATATCCGCTTCAGCATCTACAAAATGTAATTTTGTTATCATTATTAAAATTATGACTTTTCCTTATGGGAAAAAAATAGAAATGCAATTTATATCTGATACATTCAATGCACAAAATAGGAAAAATATACACATAAATGATGTAAAAATTCTCTTTATTACTTCTCCAAAGGTTAAAGACTTGACTTACCCTGCGCACTCAACTACAAGGGTCCATGCACTTAGCTCTGGACTACTAGGCCTCTGCACACTCAGATGTAGAGCCTTCTCCTACTCTACGACCCAAAGACTCGACCCGATACTTAGATAAGACTAAATTACCCATCTATTGATTTCTTCTCTCTCCCTTATTTACAACTTAGAGCCTTGCTCTATTTATAAAATCCCATGGTCTGTGGACCATGGGTAGATCTCTAAAGTCTACATTACATTTACAAAAATGAGGGCAGACAACCCTATGACTCATTTACAATCTTCGCGCTCCATGCCCACAAAACACGGAGTCTTTAAAACATATTTGGTCAAAATATGGGCTTTAAGACTCAAAACTTGCCTTGGGGGATCTCATGCTCAACAGGCCCTGAACACAAAGATCGTGACTCTCCCTCAAGTCACTTTGTTAATGAAGATACCTTCGCATGGAGACCTTCGAACTCTACTCGGAGCATTGCAAGGTTAGCAACACATGAAGCAGTTGCCTATTATACCTCCTGCATGCGCTGTTCAGAGACCGTTATAGCTGAACTGCTTTCCTATACCTAGTCCTACGTTCCCTACATCTTTTTATAGTCTCGCGGCTCCTTTCAGCTACCTAGAGCGCTAAGATTGTAAGATTGTGTTTTGATGGGCTATTCAACTAGCCAAGCCATTGACATATGGCTTCAACTAACGACCAGATCCAAGGAATCACATTGATCAACTCTTGGCAGTAGCTCCTAAAATTTTCAACAAAATCGTGCACCTCTTGTGTTATCACCACGACATTTTTATCAAGAAAGTCCTTCTTTATTCCTTCCTCAAGCTTCTTGACTTCTTCTTCCTCAATGGTGCTTTTATCCCTTAACTGAACTCTTTCATCAATGATTTCTTGAAGCCTAAGATCACCCTGCTGGATCTCTTCATCATGTCCCAAGTGTTCTTCTTCATCCAATTGCGCGATCCCTTCTCTCAAGGCTCCACGATCTGTCATATCCATGGGTGCTTCTATGCATGAACTAGGCATGATATAATCCATCAACATTATAGTGTTCACTCCATAGGTCAGCCTATAAGGCATCTGTTTTTTCAATTTCTTGCACATTGTCCTATAAGCCCATAAGGCTGCTGGTACGCGCAGGTCCCAATCACTTTGCTGTGCATTACATACCTTGTTTAGTGTTTCACACAGTTCGTTAAATTCTTCCGCGTGGATAACCTTCTCCACGCTCATTCTCTCCATAGTTTGTCATTCCAACTTGAGGAACCATTCACGCAATTTCCCCCCCAACGCATGCTTATTGAATATATCTCCCAACGTGAAGTTCATGTGCATCTGTGTAGGTTATTTTCCATATGTTGGCATCCAGCTGGCTAGATGTGCACACAGTTTATCCTGCCCATTGCATTTATTTGTCAATCACACTCTAGGCTTCCCAAACCATGTGCACATTATTCTTATTCATTCATGCCAGTCCTCAGATCTCCCTTTGTGCGTACCCCACCACCTTGCGGGCATAGTGCGTAGTACACAATTCAAGGCCTGGAAACGTTGCGTTTCTGGCACCTCCATTTCAAACTTATCTAGGAAAGTATCTACCTCACTTCACCCATCATAAGTAAGCAAATCTCTCACTTTTGTCGATACATAGTGCATCGATATTGTCATCATATTACAGTTCAGTGTGGTTACCTCGTGTAACTGGTTCTGCCATGCTCTATCTCCTCATCTGAATCTAAAGTGCACGAGCTTTTGCGCTCCCATGAAATTCATCCATACACCTCACCTAGTCTTGCTCTCACGCGGTTATCTTGTAGATGTAGTCGAAATCATCATTGCTTTCATAGTCACACATTGGCTCTGTATAGAGTGATCCCTCAGTCAGGTCCAAAGCCATAATTACGTGCAAAGACTTCTTCTCAAAATTCATCTTGTGCTTCTTCAGATTAATCACCCCATTCAAGTTAGTGGCCCAATCAATTCCTAAGAGTGTGGGGTAGGGATTGCTGTCATCAACTATCTCTATCACCTCAAAGTCTGGTAGTGTGCTCGCTCCCTCAATATCCATGGTGATTCCATGAAATTTCCCCAGGGGTATTATCTTCTGCTGGTTCACCATTCGTAGTTGAATAGGAGACCATTGTAGCATAGGCCTCCCCATGCACTCCCATGTCTGCTTCGGCAAAATTCTCGCGTCTGATCCTAAGTCCATAATTACTTATTCCATCTCATATTTTCTAATCTGTGCAATTAGCCTCATTTCTCTCCCCATCCTTGTCTTATGCTTTCCAATCTTTCAGACTATGCACGGTTCTCCTGATGCGGTCCCAGCACATCTGTTAATGAGTTCCTGCAATACTTTTACAACCTTAATATCCATAATAGCTTCATGCATGTTTTCAAGAACATCATAAGCATAGATGGGTCCATTTTTGGCTTCAGTCTATCTTTGATTCCTAAAGTGGAGTCATCAGTGAAGCTTTTATTAGCTTCCATGAAGGTTTCCTTAGCATGCTCCAAATCAAACTCTGCTTCCTTCGTCGAAGCTTTGCAAACACAAGTGTTATCTTCAGGCTATTTTCCTTTATCATCTCCTGTTGTAATTCCACTTTGAAGCACAATATTCACAGTCAGATCTTCCTTGCGTGGATCAGACCTCATCATCTACAGGTTCTAAGTCAGGGGAGGTGGTAACGCTCCCTTGCTGCGTATCCTAGTTATCAGTGTAGGACAATCTTCCATCTCATGATCAAACAAGGTACAATACAGACATGATGGATGCGTTGGGTTCATATAATCACAGACATAATGTCCTGGTCGTTTGCAATTGTAGCATATCAACTGTCTACAACCTTGTCTAGGTCCTCCTCCACCTTGGCCTCGCCGTGCCCCTGAAATCCGGTTCGCGCCATCCCTGCACTCGGGTCTAGGGGTTGCGGTTTGGCCTGAACTCTGTAGGTGGGATTTCTATCCATCATTAACTCATAGATTCTACAAGTGCATTCATCATGTCCTATTGACCTATAAAAGTTACAGAACAATTACTATGAATTTTGTGTATACTTCTATAACAAATGGTTGTTGTCCGTAGCATGTTTCCTCTTATTTGAAAAATCACACACCAAAAAGTAGGGGCCGTACTAGGTGCCGCTTGTGCTTCCAGCCTTAATGGCATTGATCCTCCTCCTGTGAGGTAATTCTTGAACACCAAGTAGTGGTCCTTATCATGATCCCGACCCTTGCATTTTACGCACCATACCTCTTCACGCACTTTTGGTCAGGTTGTCCTGTCCTGTTTCTGACTCTGCATCTCGAGGCATAAGTTTTTCAACTGCACATCTATTGAACTCCTAAATTAGGATCCTATATTATGGTCTCATGTAGCCTCATTGCGATCTCCAAGGCCTCTACCTGAGTTGTTAACCTCTGTTATGATAGCACGTTCCTCAAATGTGGTGTTAGTGATGCTACAAACCATTCGTGGTGCTATCCATCCATCAAAGTCATATTAGCTTCACAAATCGTACATTTTAGTCTCTAATCTAGCTCCCAAGGAGTCTTGCCTAGTAGCATTGTGATCTCTTTGAATCCAATGATCGACTGCACTTCTGACTTGGGCCTGCTAGATTCTCTATTTAGTGCAATTTGGATATCCGCAATTCCCACATTTAGACTGTCATTAGAATGCTTAATATACCCGGTTAGAGCGCGATCCTGCAGAGCGCTGACGAATGTCACTTTCTTTATATTATCATCTGTAACTCCCTATACTTCCCATATGGGTCTTATCATGAACTAAAACTGGTCCAGATCTTCATTTCCTACTCCCTTGAACACAAGAAACTTTATTGCACTTGCCATGTCGACTCATGGTGGTGGCGGAGGTGGTATGGGTGAAGATGGAGGTGAAGGCAATGAAGATGGTGGTGGTGGGGGTGGGGGTGGTATGTGTGGAATCCTTTGCCTTATCAAGTGGATCAAACTTCGTGTAGAGACCTTTGTGAGCTCTTCCTCATCCCCTTGTGGAGGTGAAATCAAAGGGCTATTCTCTAGTCCCTTACTTCCTTCATTTCTGTAGGTTTTTCCACTTCGCATAGCTCCGAACATCAAGGTAATTACATAACCCACTTTTCACACAATAGAATTCTAATCCAAGTATTCAAAGAGTTTATGTCCTTACCTCGCGGTCCTTTGAGGAAGCGTCACTCTACCTCGCTATAGCTGACGGAAGTATCTACCGTGAACTTAGTAATGAATCCTCCTATAATCTGATCAAGTGAGTGATCAGCAATGCACGTGATATTATCTTCCAATGCTCCCAATTTGCACACCAACTTTGGCGTCCAACAATAGGATTTTCAAGTTTCCACCTTCCATGGCTATCTACTAGCTTCACAATCCACTCATACAGCTAGTAGGGAAAGATGCGAAAAAGGTTTCGTAGATCTCTATGTACAAGTAGTAGTCTAACCACTCTTCTTTTGTTGGTTACAGGTTCCTATTTTCCTGTGCTATGAACTCGGGCTTCTGTCCAACCAACCTTCAATTTCCTTCTTAGTTGGATTCCAATGATATGAGATCAGACATCTCTATGCGGATTCTGATCCCAGAAATAGAACCATTTGTTGGCTTGAGGGGCCCTAACCCAGGTTCAGAGTTAATTATTCAAACAAATCCCTACACTACATGCCCTTTCGGCAGCAACCCACGAAGCGCAGATTGAGGTCTCACCCGAAGCAATATGGGGGGATGTTGGAACCAAGTTTCCACACCCTTGAGATGTCTGAGGGGTCGATTTAGTCCAACTGTGAATAGCTTTGTGCAGGTTACTTTGCACATTGCCCTGGCCTATGAGGCATTCACGATCTATTATAATCACCTTTGTGCAACCCTATCTAGGGATTGGGGTGCTTTCATGCTGCTAAGGTAGCGATCTACACTAATTCCCCAAGTTATACCACGCATCTTACTTATCTTCTTATAACAGTTAGTTATCTTCATGCAACAGATACTTTATCTTATGTTCACTTTATCAACACATTCATATATGTTCACGCGTCATATAAACAATAGAAATTCAATTTATATCCTATACATTAAATGCACAAAACAAGAAAAAGATACACAAAAATGATGTAAAACTTCTCTTTATTACTTCTCTAAAGGTTACAGACTCAACTCGCCCTATGCACTCAGCTGCAAGGGTCTGCGCACTCAACTGTGGACTACTAGGCCTCTGCGCACTTAGCTGCAGAGCCTTATCCTACTCTATGACCCAAAGACTCAACTCGACACTTAGATAAGACTTAATTCTCCATCTATTGCTTTCTTCTCTCTCCCTTATTTCAACTTAGAGCCTCGCTCTATTTATACAATCCCATGGTTCATGGACCATGGGTAGATCTCTAAAGCTGACATTACATTTAAAAAAATGAAGGTAGACAAGCCTATGACTCATTTACAATCTTCGCCCTCCGTGCCCACAAAAAGTGGAGTCTTTACATCGGATTTGGTCAAAATTTGGGCTTTAAACCCTAAAACTTGCCTTGGGGGATCCTGCGCCCAACAACAAGGGAATAAAAGAAATTGATGTTGAAGGAATAGAGCCCATAGCCAGGCTCCCTTAGTATATCCCTCTAAGGAAGGGAAAGATGAAGGTCCAGAAGGACCCAAATTTTGAGAAGTTCATTTTTTCCACGACCCTGCTACCAGCGGAGGTCCCTTTTGAATTTCCGTGGCTCACAGGGATCCCATTGTTGAAAATGGAGGATTGGGACCTCACAGATCACACTAGGTTTCCACACTTGGCGATGGATAAGTACATGAGGCACATCTACTATGCAGAGTCAGGTGTTACTACATTGGAAACAAAGGAATGGGTCCACGATGTCAAGAACTCGGGGTTACTTAATCTGTTGTGGGTGCCCCATTATCACCGCACCCCCATCAACATAATATGTGTGCGCCAGCTCCTTACATTGGTGCACGATGAATATCTATGGATAGGAGGGCCTATACCCATTACATATATGATTATTCATAGAATCACACACCTACCTTACGAAGACCTGAACCTGACCAAGGATTTTGGCAGAAAGACGGCGGAAAAGGACCTCGCAGAAAGAATGAAGAGAGATTATGGCCTCATGAAGAAGTCACGAGGGTATTCAATCCTCTCTATCATAGGTCTAGTAGTTCAATTGGCCACCCAAATCTTAGCAGGGAAGGTGACAAGGAAATGTTGCGCGGATGAAGTTTTGGCGCCCATAGTTTCCCTAGCTACATAGTGTGTGAAAGGCGTACAATTTAACTAGTCATGTTACCTCTATCAGGAGTTCCTAACAAAATATCGAGAGGCCCAAGACAAATCCATGTCATTTCAATATGCTTGGTTATTTCTGTCCATTGTGCTTGTCACATAGGAATTGCCAAAGGATAGCCAATTTCCTCCGCTTGATGAAGGATTACCGGAGCCAGTGAAATTTGCTTCCTTATGGGCCACAAAGGATCCTGCGCAAGTTACAGAAACGAAGATATTTTGGGTCCTTATGGATATTTCTCTCTACATGGCCAACAATCATCATGCGAGGTTGTCCCCAACCTTGTAAACACAGCTATCAACCTACGGTGCATTCAAGGCTGACTTCCACATAGTATACATTCAAGCACAAAAGGATACACAGCAGAAATGGCATGACTTGCCATATTTGGTGACGAAAACGGATGTGTAGGAGGTAGTGGCAAGATGGACTATAGAATGACACACCCCGTTAGACTTAGATGCTGGAACAAGCACAGGCGTGGAAAGTTCTGTTGTGCATAAAAGAAAGGAGGTAGCTAAGCAAGCTGCGCGTACACTCATAGAGCATAAAAAGAAGGAATCCACAAAAAAGGCTTGGGTGGAACAAGAATGCGCTGCCAAGAAGCAGGTGGAACAGGACCAGCATGAATCACAAATAAGTGACAAGTCACCTTCGCTAGAGATAGAGGAAGAGGAACTTTCAGGGCAAGGCGGTGGAGGGAATGAAGGGCAGAACACCCCATTCATTCTGAAGAAACGTGGTAAGGAGCAACAGGAAGGTACAAGAAAAAATCAGGAATAAGATAAGTCACAGATGGATCCCATGGTCTTAACAGAAGGAGATCTCGATGAGATCAAGGATAAAATCAGGGATACCACAACCAAGGTGTTGTAGCAGTTTGAGCAGCAGTACATGTAGTTGTTGCAGAGTGTCCAAAAATATCTGTGTGAGTTGTAGATCCAAGAAAGTAGGATATAGGTGGGCACTGGAAAAGCACGAAGCAAGTGAGCTTGGCACCTAGGACGATCCAGGAAGCTGAGTTAGTAAGGACCCTTGACCTCCAAAATATAGCATTTCCAGATGGATCCCTTCATGCAGAGACCACTCATGATCGTATCATACTCAATACAATCAAGAACATTGGACTAAATATAGTGGTGCTCTCTAACGAAACCCTCCACGCACTACATGCAGAGGTGGAAAATGAATTGAGATCCCAGGAGTAGTGCGCCCTCAACCTCATCAGTGACTATAGAGTGAACAATGAGCAGATGTTCACTGAAAAGAAAAAGGCTCTGAAGTAAAAGGAGATGTTGCAGGTGCAGAGTTCACAACTGGAGTCAGCATTCACAAGAGGCATGTAAAACAGTGCCTTAGCTCTACATCCCAGAGGATATAGAGCCAGAAACAAAGATCAAAAAACTAACTGCTGGTGTGGACGAAGCTAAAGCAGAGGTTGGCCAAGTTCAATTTGAGCTCAACCTAAAGATCACAGAGTTGCAATTAAAGTTGTAGCCCACAACTCTGCTTGAGGTTTGAGAGTAGCGCGGAGCCATGATAAAGGAAGGAACGAATATCCTAGATGCCACAGTTGTTGACTATACAACATTGTTCGAATAGGCCATGGAGGTCATGAATAATCTGTAGGAGGACCCAAACCTGTAGACACTAAACACAAAGGTTAGGGAGTTGTAGTAGAAATATGATGAAGTTAGGGCAACCATGCACTCCATAGCACCAGTGTAGTGCATAGCCAAATTATAGAAGGGTAGGCAGCTCCTAGCGCGGGTAAAGGAAGCATAGAAGAAGGAGGCTTTACTTAAGACCAGGCTACAACCTTGGTTAGAGGAGGCTTATCAAGTCATGACCACCATTCAAGATAATCTTAAAGGGTTGCAGTAGAAAGAACAAAAGATGATTCTAGCAGTCGAAGAACCAGCTACAGAAAAATTGGTTGAGGACATCAAGCAGGCAGCAATGCAGAGCGCTGCCAAAGTTGTAGTAATCCAGGTGGAGATGGGGGATCTTCACAGCAAGATCACAATGCCAACTGAGTGACTCGAGGACGAGTCACAATATTTGTGCTGGGGGTCTGTTGGGAATGTGTCCCTTGGGTCAGTGTTTGGGTTAAGATAACCTAAGTTTTGACACATTTTTGTGACCAATGTAAAGTCTCCACAATTTTTGGATGTGGAGCGTACAGATGATTAGGAGTCCAAATGGTTTTAGCCCCTTGTTTATGTAAAGTTTGAGTTAGTTTTGAGATCCACCCATGGTTCGCGAACCATGGTATTGTATGCAAAATTTTATAAATAGGTGTGTCTTAGATAGTCTAAGGCAGGTAGTTGATAAGAATTGATAAGGAATGGGTAGATAGAAGGGAAGTGATAACGAAGAGAAGTGGGTCAGATAGGAGAAGAAAGGCTCTGTAGCTGAGTGCATAGAGGCTTAGGTAGAGTCCACAGATCCGTGCAGCTAAGTGCGCAGGGTAGTGTTGAGTCTATAATCTTGAATTGAAGATCAATAAAGACAGTTTCCGAAGAATTCTTGCATATTTCTATTTACTTCTATTTATGATATATATTGTCTATGAATAATGTGTTTTATGGAATATTGGTTAGATGTTGCACGATCCTATTAAATAACTATTAATGATGTATGCAAATCATGTTTATGTATGTTCATGAAGACTCTGATGAATTCCCTGATGTTTACTAATTTAGGACTACTTTCTGACGTGCATAAGTAGATAGATTGACCGTTAAAGGTACGAAAATACTAATCATAAAACTTCAAGAAGGTCTAAATTCCATTTTGATAGAGGTGCAATAGTGTGCCCTAATAGTGTACGGATCTGCGCTGGAAGACATCACACTACTCTCAGAATGTAGAAACTTGGTTCTTGCATCCCCCCATACTGCTTCGAGTGAGACTGCAGCCTGTGCTACGCTAGTTATTGCCGAGAGGGCCAGTAGTGTAGGGATGTTTTGGTTGGCGCAACTAACTCTAAACCTGGGTGAGGACCCCCTAAGCCAATAGTAACAATAATCCCCTAGGCAAATTTTCTTAAAGTTCCAATCTCAACTTGAGTCTCAAAGAATTTGGAATGGATAATTTTTTCATATATCATCAAGATAATCATTTAGAAAAGACATGTCCCCAACAGACTAAATCTATGAATCTCATAATGAATTGATTTCTAGAGAAAATCCATAGAATATCAATCAAAATAATCATTGGAAGAAGAATCCCCTCTAACTGAAGATGATTCCACTGCAAGGTCATATATGTTATTATGGGATGTGGTGGTTGATAGATAAACTCAAACGATAAGTGAAGTTTCAATTGGATAAGCTCAACTGGATAGAGGTTATAAATATTGAAAATTATAGACTAAAACACTGGTAGCCGGCCCTAGTCCTTAGGGCAAAGCTTTTCTTAGGAAAATACTTCCTCCATGTACTAGAAATCAAAACTCAACTCTTAAAACCATGAATATTCAACCAAAGCAAAAGAACAATGGGGAATATTAGATGAAAAGAAAAAATACTCAAAGAAACTACTAATTCTACTCTAAATACATGTTCAAACAACTTAGCTAAGGATAAGTGATGGGTCCCATCAATAGATATATTTTGAGGCCCATTGTGCTATCCTCTAGCCCTTAAACTCTCTTTTTCTCACACTAATTTACATTTCTTAGCCATAATGTGCTTAGAAGGGAGACTAAAGGGTGATTTTCATATTCCAAAGCCTAATGTGGTTAATATGAAGGAAAAATAAGAATTTTTGGAGACATTTACTAAGCATGTGCTCATTGGAGGCATCTAGAGAGAATATAGGAGGCTTGTCCACTAAATTAACTCTCCAACTCGACTTGAGTCCCAAGATTTCTCACCAAGAGCTCGAAGTCCACTGGCAGTCGAGGAATTAAAGTACATGTGGAGATCTAAGGGAACTAGATCCACCAATTTCAAGATTTTGGAGGGAAGCAGTCCTCCTCCCAAGGGAGCTACCCCTCAATCACTTTTTCTATAAATAAACAAGCCTAAGGGCTCATTAGGATTCAAAATCTTGGAGCTAGGAAGAACTATTGAAGGTCGGGTACTTGATACTATTATATCCATTTTTAGATTATGTATTTGCACTCTATTTTTTGTTGATGAAAGGTCCTTTGTTTATCTACATATGAGATAACTTAAGAGAGATGGAACTATTGGGTTAGGGCCCAACCTAGAGGCTTTAGCCCCTCTCATTTATTTTTCCTTCCTTTTCACTTGTTCAATTTTTTGTATTTATTTCCTTGTTTAAGTAGGAATTAGATTACAAAAATTGTAGTTGCAGGTATAATCATTGTCTCTCTTGTGGGAAGTGTGGTTGAAGAGTCTACAACAACAAGCCAAAAATATGTGTTTATGATTCCTTGGAAATTGCTAGGCTTTGGATTTAAATTATTTTGCATGCTTGGTTCATACACTTTGGAATTTAATATCATGATGTCACAAATAGATTATATGCGTGTTGTAGGATAGAATATATCTTGAAAAAATAAAATTCAACTCATTCTTTCCACTTTGATTAATTGTACTGCAATATTGATTAGTAGTTGTATGTCTTTGATTTCTACTCTGCAAGAGCTACCAGTGACTTGCAAGGGTTGGTACACTCATTCACATCCAATTAGACATTTCCATCCTCCTCTTGGACACCTCATATTTCTCTCAATATTTTCCACCAAGATCATCTTTTCAGGGCCAATGAAGGACATCGTGGGCATGCACATTTGTGCAAGATAGGCCTCAGATGGGTGCTAAGCTTGGAAAAAGGCCTTACACGTCCTTCATCCACCCTCATCCACCTTCAGAATACCTTCCTTTCCCTAATAAACATCTCAGATCCAATCCTGTAGCAACACAGGGCACTCTTGTAGTAAAACAGAGTGTCCTATAGCATCTTGTAGTAGTCCTATAACATTGCCTAAATTCAACAAAATTTGTTCTAGGATCTTGATCTTTGCATTGTAGGATTGAATAATGACCTTCAAGATTTGAATTCATGATTATAGACATTTTTGGCTTAGTGGGTCCTAACCCAGGTTTAGAGTTAATTTTTCCAAACAAATCCCTACACTACTGGCCCTTTCAGCATGAATCCGTGGAGTGCGGGCAGAAGTCTCACCAGAAGCAGTATGGGGGGATGCTGGAACCAAGTTTCTGTACCCAAATATGGTTATGATATCATTTATGTCCTAACTTGCCTTCACGCACATCAATAAGCCGTTAAGGCTTATGGATATGACTTTCTCTTACCAGCCTCTAGATGTTTGTGAAGGTCTATAGCTATCTTTTGCAGACCTTAAACAGGTGAATCAACTATTTATGTGCTTTCGAGATTGCTTCTACTTCTATATTTACCCAAATCATCTTAAGTGTCTGATAATTTTAACATGCATTAAGATACTCTTCACGTAAACAGATATTATGACTTGCGTTCATATAGCAATGTAAAACATATATATTCACGCATCAACACAACATTAAATCATAAACCCATTATTTATCATAACATAAATGCATTCATTCATGATAGAAGTAATTGGATAAAACATAGATATTTCTATAACAGTCTCTTTATTGATACTTCAGATTTGCTTACAGACTCAAAACTACCCTGCGCACTCAGCTGCAAGGGTTCACACACTCAGCTATAGACTCTACTCTAGGCCTCTTCGCACACTGCTGCAAAGCCTGTCTTCTACTCTAAGACTCTTTTCTCATCACTTATACTAACTCATTACATTCATTCTTTGTTAAGACTGCTACCTTAGACTCTCCTAAGACTTCCCATTTTATACAATCCCATGGTCCACAGACCATGGGTAGATCTTCAAAATCTGACACAATTTACATAAACGAAGGGTAAAAACCCTTCATGACATTTTACATCTACGTGCTCCGTGACCATAACTTGCAGAGACTTTACACTTTACATCACAAAAACTTGGGCTTTCAGGTCCAAAACTTGACCTTAGGGGACCCTGTCCCAACAAGCCCCCAATAAAAATATTGTGACTCGCCCCCGAGTCACTCGGCTGGCATAGAGATCTTACTGTGAAGATCTCCTGACTCCACTTGTGCCATTGCAACTTCATCTATGCATTGTGTAGTTGCCTGCTTGACCTGTTCCATTAGCTGCTTAGTTGTTGGTCCTATGCTTTCTTCCTGTATCTTATGTTTTGTTTACTGTAGTCTAGCCAACTTCTTCCCATTGTGGGCAAAGATCACATAGGCCTCATCCAGACAAGGCCCCAATCTAGCCTTGAGGAATGCCTCTTTCCACTGTGCTGCTTCCACTTGTTCTTGCAGTTTCTTTGCCTCCTGCAACTTTTCCAATATCTGCGTGACAACGATGATGCGCTATTTTCTTTGGTTCATCATACTACTACTGTAGTTCCTGGGCCTCTGTGTTCAACCTTTGCATGTTAGGATCTTCCTACAGACTCATGATTAGCTCCATAGACTACTTGAAAAGTGTAGTGCATTCTTCCACTGCGACATCTACTACAGTGAATCCATCCCTCACAACAATTTCATGTTTTTCTTTGAACTCTGGTGGAGTTGAAGACTGTGTCTTCAACTCAAGCTCTGTAATTTTTAGGTTCAGCTCAAACTGAACCTTGGTAATCTCAGCCTTCACATTGCCCACACCTGTAACCAACTTCTGAATCTTGGCTTGCACTGGTGCTTCTTCTGGGATATGCAGTTCTGGAATGGTTCTACATGCTTCAGCTACTACTACTGCAGTGTGCTCATTCTTCTCCTGAGCCTTCTTCTAGGCTTCCAACATGGCTATCTTCTCAAAAAATATATGTTCGTTGTTGATTTTCTGCTCACTGATCATGCACAGCGCACACTGCTCTCGGGCCTTAAGCTCTTCAATGATTCCTGCTTGTAGGGTGTGAAGGAATTCATTGAGAAGCATGGCCAAGTTGATGTTAACGTTTCTCAGTGCACTGACAGTAGCCTTTTCAACTTCTGCCTCCATGCTTAGAGCTCCATCCGGCAACGTGACTACCCAGAGATCCAAGTATTGAACAAAATCTATGGCTTGAGTGATCCCTAGTGGAAAATTAGTTGATGTCGTGTTGCTCTATCCTGTACCTATCTATAGTCTAGTGGCTTGGATCTGTAGCTCGTGAAGACCTATCGGAATGGCACTTAATGCCTGCTTCTGCTGCTGCTCAAACTGCTACAACAATTCCACTATGGTATCCCTTACCTTATCCCCGATGTCATCCAATGTAGGAATTTACAAGGTAAGTTCCCCAGACAGAACACCAAAGGACACCACCCACAAACATATCATATATCAATACACCAGTATTCTTGACATGGTTAAAACCATCAAAGAGGGAAACAGTCCACGGCCTAAGCCAACGCGACCACTTCAGGAAATTTATTAATAAAAGAAATAAAATTTACATAAGTTTCTCCCTTGAACGGTTACCCTACAAATGACCCTCCATGCTCTTTAAATAGAGATCATGGACCAATCATGTG
>APFE031661844.1:0-33613 GCA_000404065.3 Pinus taeda | reverse complement strand
AGAGTTGTTGGTCATCCTTAAACCATCACAGGTTGAGACTTCCCTTTTACAGGTTGAAGTTTTACCTTTTATGTGGGGTGAGGCCTCCCTTTTACGGTTGA
The DNA here is from genome assembly GCA_000404065.3 of Pinus taeda. Classification (NCBI taxonomy): domain Eukaryota; kingdom Viridiplantae; phylum Streptophyta; class Pinopsida; order Pinales; family Pinaceae; genus Pinus; species Pinus taeda. Next base: position 33,512 of record APFE031661844.1, on the reverse strand, counting down.
AGGTTTCCCTCTTTAAAACAATAGGATCACTTCCTCTGGCAGAAGACTTACAGCTTCTTGCCAATTTTGGAAGAGTTCCGGGAACTGCACTAAGCGTTCCAGTGTTGGTGGCTATCCTTAAACCACCGCCATTTTTTACCAACATTTCATAGAGCACATTCAGCCTAGTGCTGCCATGCATTATTGCACATTTTGTATTACAGCTCTTTTTCTTGGACTCATACATAACCCTTCGGATTAAGGGGGGGAATGTTGGACACCTAATCCTAAAGGGTTAGCGTGGAAGCCGAACAGACTAAGTAGTCCAAGGGACCTTGGGATCTGAATCCCAACGGTCACCAAATGTACTATAAATGTATATCAAATTGTTAATAAAATTGTACTGCATGATTTATCTTTCCTATTGTTCTCCCTCACCATGTCTGTTTAACAATAACGGTAGATCATACAATCCCCATGTTGAGCTTGTTTTTGTGCTTACAAAAACAAAATTTCAAATACAACTACCCTTTTGGAAATAGGGTCTGATAGTTTTCTCCAAGATATATCCTCTTTTCATGAAATGAAAAATTTCCATCTATGGGTACAGCGAAATAGTTACAACACAATATGGTCTTCATTCAATAATATTCCTCGATGAAAAGCAGAGTAGAAAATCTTACCTGCCTCAATTGAGACTCCTCTTTTTGATAAGGTATCTTCCGTTCCATTCTGTTCCAAGTATACATGGCTGAAGCTGATCTTTCGAATGACTGTGACAATGACCGAATGAGCCTCATCCATGCCTTCAGAATGAAGGGATTGAATAGGGTGGATCCCTTAACCCATTTAATAACACTCTTAGAGTCCCCAAAGAGTGTGATATGTTCCATATCCAACCACTTTGCACAAAAAAATGTCCCCCATAGCGGGATGAGTTTTTCCTGACTGTTGGTACCACATCCACCTTCCCACTAGAAATGATGAAGTGTGTTCGGGTCAGTAACCATAAAAACCCCACAACCACATTTTCTATGAATACAAACTCAGTAAAAAAATCCAAACGGGAATTACTTCCAAATATTGGAGAATTTGATGTTCCTGTTACAAACTTTTACTCTGATTGGCCCAATATCCTTGAAGAAAGTTGTTTTCTTATAAATCATATCCCTGATATCCGGGATTCTCTTCTAAAAAATATTTGTATTCCTGAGTCTCCAAATACCCTAGAATACATAGAAAGGTAGAGCTGCATATTGTTTTTGAGTGATGAACCAGAAAGAGAGACAAATCTCGATCGAGGAATGACTTCAAGGAGCCTTGATAATGATGAGATCTAAGAACCCTTCCCATACTGCAACCACAAAAGGGAAAAGTAAGAAAATATGGCGAGCATATTCCATGGATGATTAGAGAGAGCATATGCGAGGGCCCTGAAACCCCCTGTGAGTTAAAATTTCATAGGGAAGGACTATGTTGTGTTGGACCAGACAATTGAAATATTTCAGTTTCATAGGTATGTTCCAATGCCACGATTTTTGAAATTACAAAAGTCGGTTATCTCGAACATCAACGAGGAATCTGGAGTAAATATCCTTGTTAACACTCTACCCCTTTTTGTATATGCCCACCCAACACATTTTGTCCTTTGAATCAGAGAGAAAAGACCCCGACAATTTTAAACAATAAATATAGTCTATCTATTGTTGGTTCTAAGTGGTTGCCAGCCCCAAGGAATCAACAGATTGCCAAGAGCACGATCCCAATAGACTGTTGTGATCAATAGCCGCATGCCAGATGTGTAAAATTCCGATCTATGCTAAGTGGTTCAGTAACAGGGTTGTTGGGAATTTCAGGTCATTCCAAACAAAATTACAGTGGAAAGATGCTCACGTACCACTGTTGGGAATTTTCTGTTTAAATTCTAAAACAAAAAAAAAATATGAACAGAGAGTGATACTGTGTTTTTGGGAATTTCTGATAATTCCAGAACAAACAAACAGAACAGAGCAATGCTTTGTTTTAGCACAGCGGAAACAAAAAAAAAAATTTATTTGCTGAAACTGGTGTTTCACCAATGCAGTTTCACCAATTGCTGAATGCAGTGTTTCAGCAAAGCTCTGTTTTGACGCCGAGAATCTATTTTTTGATTACGGTGTTTGAACAACACAAAAAAAACTTGTATTCATTAACAAGAAATCAACTATTACAAAATTGTCTTCCTCACATAAAGGGATTTTGACAAGAGATTATGCTTAAGAGCATCTTCCTCTTGACAAAGGGATTACAACAGGGACGCTTCAGTTCCACAAACCAATTTTTCACTATCTCAGAAAATTACAGTTTTAGCACTTCTGTGCATTACAAAAGAAACTCTCTATTTATTTATACACTGCTATGTCTGCGTTTTATAGTGCATTACAATTTCTACTTTTTACGATGCAGGAAGCTGTCATAACTTATCCATCAACTTCTTTAACTCGCTGATGAAGTCATTACTACAATCTGCCGCTCATGATGAACAAATCCGATCTTTTGCTGTATTTCTTGAGTCAGTGGTGTTGAAACCCATCGCTGATAAATGATGCGACGGCTCGAGGCCGGATCTTTTCACTTTTAGCCATTCTGTTCTTTAATGCAGTTGTTTAGAAGTAATGGTGCAGTGGTGGATCTGATCTTCCTCCTTCAGGAACACAAAAATAGTTAAAGGGTGAAAAGACAGTAATGGCGGTGGCTTAAAAGAACGGGAATAAATGTGGGGTGTGGATCACGACATAAAGTTGCTGCTGCTATCCAACTGTTCACTGCAGTTGAAATTATAATTTCAACACTCCCCTTTAATTTCAACTACTGGGTTGTTAGTCATACCAAGACGTTTCCCTAAAAACTCAAAACTTTTCTGGTCCAATGGCTTGGTCAGAATATCCGCAATCTATTCCTGAGTCCTGCAATGTTGTAAATCGATTTCTCCATTGTTCACCAATTCTCTGATGTAGTGAAACTTTGTGTCTATTTGTTTTGTTCTCTTGTGGAACACATAATTCTTGGACAACGCAATAGCTGTGCTATTGTCACAAAAAATAATCGTTGATGTTGTTTGCTCTTGGCATAGACTTCTTAACATTTTCCTCATCCAAACCGCTTGACACGCTGCTGTTGTAGCTTCCACATACTCTGCTTCTGTTGTAGACAATTCCACAATTGGCTGTTTCTTGGAAGCCCATGAAATGGCTCCTGAACCTCAGAATTCTCTTTGCTGCCTGCCAATGTGTTTCTTTTGGCCTCTCCATGAATCTGGAAATTAAACTAACAGCATGCATTATGTCCAGCCTAGTTGCAGTTAAATACATAAGGCTGCCAACTATGCTCTTGTACACGCTAGGGTCAAAATCCTTACTGTTGTCCTCTTTGCTAAGTTTTAATCCCATCACTGTGGGAGTGATTGCTGCCTTGCTGTCCTGCATGTTAAATCTGCCCAACACTTCATTTACATATTTTGCCTGCGAAATAAAAATTCCATTTTTATTTTGATCTACCTCTATTCGTAAGAAGTATCTCAACAAACCAATGTCAGTCATCTCAAATTCTTCTTTCATGATTGATTTGAAATTTTCAATGAGGTAGTCATCATTACCTGTAAAAATCACATCATCAACATATAACACAACAATTAAAATTTTACCGTCCTTTTCTTTGATGTAAACGGTGGGTTCTCCCTCACACTTCTCAAATCCATTCTCCAGTAGATAGGAATCTATCCTACTATACCACGCTCTTGGCGCTTGCTTCAGCCCATAAAGAGCTTTCTTCAATCTGCAAACTTTGTGCTCTTGGCCTTTCTTCTCATAGCCTAGAGGTTGCTCAACGTAAACCTCTTCCATTAACACTCCATTCAAGAATGTTGACTTCAAGTCCATTTGGTAAACTTTCCATTTGTTTTGTGCTGCTATGGACAACACTGCTCTCACGGTTTCCATTCTTGTAACCGGTGCAAAAGTCTCCTCATAATCTCTCCCATACTGTTGCCTGTATCCCTTGACAACAAGTCTTTCCTTGTGTCTGTCGATCTTGCCTTTAGCATTACTCTTGGTCTTGTAGACCCATTTAACTCCAATGACTTCTTTACCTTTTGGTAGCTCAACTAAATCCCATGTCTTGTTTCTTTCTATGGCTTTCATTTCCTCATCCATAGCTTCTATCCATTTTTCATCTTTAATTGCATCTTCGAAATGAACAAGGTCATCGACATGACAATAGAAGGCAAACAAAGAATTCATTCCTTCATCATAAATGCCACTTAAATTTCTGAAATTCTTACCTCTTTCATTTGGTGTGCAAGTGCTTGAGGATGCACTTGAATTTTCTCCTTGTGGTGTGCTTAGAGAAGCATTCTCATTTCTCCTCAAGGATGTCTCTTGCTGTCCTTGTGTTGGCGCTGCTATTTGGGGATGTGTTTCAGCCAACTCCCCATCATCTTCATCATGAGACAAACAATTTTTAACATTAACTGTTTTCTCTATGCTTCCATCCCAAGCTTCCTCCTCAATGAATTGAACATCTCTGCTCACAAAAAACTTCTTGGTGGATGGGATATACAACCTGTAAGCTTTGGATTCCTCATTGTATCCAATGAAAATACATTTCTCCCCTTTGCTGTCCAATTTCTTCCTTCGCTGATCTGGAATATGTGCATAAGCCACACAACCAAAAACTTTCATGTGGGTGACTCCTTTCTTTCTCCCACTCCATGCTTCTTTCGACACTTTATTCGTCACTGCTTTTGTAGGACACTTATTCAAAATATATACTGCATAGTGTACAGCTTCAACCCAATAATCATTTGGCAAATGCTTTGCCTTCAACATGCTCCTCGCCATATCCATGATTGTTCTCTTTTTCCTTTCAGCAACTCCATTTTGCTGCAGCGTGTACCTTTTTGTAAATTGCTTATGAATTCCATTTTCTCTGCAAAAACGTAAAAATTCTTTGGAGATATATTCACATCCTCTGTCAGTTCTCAAAACCTTGATACGTAGCCCACTTTGATTTTCTACAAGTGCTTTGAAATTTTGAAAATTTTCAAACACTTCACTCTTATTCTTCAGAAAATAAACCCAAGTCTTTCTGGTAAAGTCATCAATAAATGTTAGAAAATATTGGTTGCCTGCAAGTGATGAAGCTTGCATCGGTCCACATAAATCTGAGTGGATAATTTCTAAGGGTGCCTTTGCCCTTATGCTTTTCCCGGTTGGAAAGTTTTCTCTGTGTTGTTTCCCCAATATACAACCTTCACAAAGGTTGTCTAGCTTCTCTATCAATGGTAATCCTCTTACCATTCTTTTTCTACTCAACAAATTAAGACCTCCAAAGTTGAGATGTCCAAATCTGAAATGCCACAACCAATTTTCATCCTTTGGTACGCTTTGGAGAGCCTCTTGTGTCACTGCTGCAATTACTTCTTTATTTTTCAAATCTGCCCTTATTCTGAGAGGGAACATCCTGTTTCTCCTCATCTTCACTTCAGCAATACAACGTTTGTTGGGTGATCTATCCATGATGGTGCATACATCATTCTCAAAGAGAACATTGTAACCTTTTTGAGCAAGCTGTCCAATACTCAAGAGGTTACACTTCATTCCGGGAACATAATAGACATCTACTATGGTTTTCTTTTCACCTTTCTTTGTAAATATTTTAATTTCTCCTTTTCTCATAACAGAAATTTTACTATTAGTCCCGAGTGTGACTTGTGACTGCACACTTTGATCTAAAGTAGAAAACAGGGCTATGTTTCCTGTCATATGGTTGCTGCAACCAGAATCTAGAAACCATATATCTTCATTGTTTGTTTCAGCCATATTACAAACTAACAACACATTATCTTGGCTGATATTTTCTCTAGTGATATTTGCACTAGATCTATTACTCATATCATGTTGCTTCTTCCTACATTCATTTGCATAGTGCCCATATTTTTTACAGTAATAACATTGGACATTGGATTTTTCATACCTTTGTCCTTGAGCATGATGTTGTCCACTTTGTTCGCTGCTGCCATGGCCTTGGTTCTGATTTGGATTGCTGCCTCTTCCTTGAATGCTTGCTGAACTGTTTCTTCCACCTCTGTATTGAGTTCTGCTTCTTCCTTTCTTGTTTCCTTTGCCTTGACCTCTTTCTCTTTCAAATGATATCTGGGTCTTGAAGGCTTGCTCTAGAGATGAGTTTTCATTTCTACTCAACCTCTGCTCATGTGTTATCAGTGATGCATGAAGTTCATCAACTGAAAAATTTAAGAGATCCTTTGTCTCTTCTATGGTGGTGACATTCACATCAAACTTTGAAGGTAGGCACCTTAATAGTTTCTCCACAATCCTCCTTTCTTCAAGAGTTTCTCCATGAGACCTTATCTGTGTGACCAGACCAATTGCTTGTGTGAAGAATGAGTCAATATTGTCTGACTCCTTCATGCGCAGGTTCTCAAAATCTTTCCCCAATAACTGTAGTTTTGTTGTCTTCACTCTCTCCATGCCTTGATAGGTTGTCTTGAGAGTTTTCCATCCTTCTCTGGATGTCTTGGCTGCTGCTATGCTTGAAAAAACACTCTCATGCACTGCTTGATATAAAAACAAAAGGGCTTTTGAATCCTTCTTCTTATTGCTCTTCAACAGCTCTTTCTCTGTCTAAGTTAATCCATTAAACTCATCTTCATTTGCTGGCTCTTCAAATCCATATTCAACAAATTCCCATAAATCTTGTGAGGCAAACAGGGCTTTCATGGTTATTGCCCAGTAGTCATAGTTTTTCCCATTGAACTGTGGGAGCTGGGTATTAAACATACCCACACTAGTGCTGGTGCTGGCCATTCTTGTAATACTTGACTGTGTATTAAAAATAACTTAATTGTCTTCAACAACTACACAAAAAAAACTAATCTGAAAAATACCTTGACAGCATTTTCACTCTCCTGGATAATTTGCTGCAGCAAGAAACCATTTTTCAGCTTCTTTGACGTCTTCAAAGAGCCTGGACATGCTCTGATACCATGTTGGGAATTTCTGGTCATTCCAAATAAAATTACAGTGGAAAGATGCTCTGATACCACAATTGGGAATTTTCTGTTTAAATTCCAAAACAAAAAAAAATATGAACAGAGAGTGATACTATGTTTTTTGGGAATTTCTGATAATTCCAGAACAAACAAACAGAACAGAGAGATGCTCTTTTTTAACACAACGGAAACAAAAAAAAAAATCGTTTGCTGAAACTGGTGTTTCAGCAACATAGTTTTGCCAATTGCTGAATGCAGTGTTTCAGCAACGGTGTTTCAGCAACGCTCTATTTTGACGCCGAGAATCTATTTTCTGATTACGGTGTTTCAGCAACACTCTGTTTTGACGCCGAGAATCTATTTTCTGATTACGGTGTTTGAGCAACACAAAAAAAACTTGTATACCAAGAAATTGACTGTTACAAAATTGTCTTCCTCACATAGAGGGATTTTCACAAGAGATTATGCTGAAGAGCATCTTCCTCTTGAAAGAGGGATTACAACAGGAATGCTTCAGTTCCACAAACCAATTTTTCACTATCTCAGAAAATTACAGTTTTAGCACTGCTGTGCGTTACAAAAGAAACTCTCTATTTATTTCTACACTACTATGTTTGTGTTTTATACTGCATTACATTTTATGCTTTTTACGGTGCAGGAAGTGGTCATAACTTATCCATCAACCGCTCTAACTCGTTGATGAAGCCATTACTACAATCTATTGCTCATGATGAACAAATCTGATCTTTTGCTATATTTCTTGAGTTGGGGGTGTTGAAACCCACGGCTGATAAATGTTGCGACGGCTCGAGGCTGGATCTTTTCACTTTCAGCCATTCTTCTCTTTAATGCGGTTGTTTAGAAGTAATGGCGTAGCGACGGATCTGATCTTCCTCCTTCGAGAACACAAAAATAGTTAAAGGGTGAAAAGACGGTAATGGCGGTGGCTTAAAATAACGGGAATAAATGAGGGGCGCGGATCAGGACATAAAGTAGCTGCCGCTATCCAACTGTTCACTGCAGTTGAAATTATAATTTCAACAAGGGTCGATAGTGAGTTAAATCCCTCTAAGCCCTTAATAGCATCTAGTCCCACCTATATCTATTTTCCGTCGTTGATCTCCCACCTCATACCCATGAGGAGCCAATGAATATTTTTTAGGATACTACGCAAGATAGATAATGCCTTCCTATTCTCCATTGAACCTTCTCTGATCCATAGTGTAACATCCTTCTGATGTATATATGTTCCTTTTATCATGTTATGCGAAGAGGCACAACCAAAAAGGGCTCTCTAAAGGGATTTTGTGACCAATGAGCGATTGAAGTGTTCAATGTCCTGTATGCCCCAACCGCCGCTTTGAATGGGCCGAGCGATAGTGGATAATCGCGCAAAGTGAAAACGATTCATAATTATATCAATTTTTTGTATGATTTCCTTAGGAAGGATGTATAAATGCATCTAGTAAACCACCATGTTTTGTAAAATAGATTTAATAAGAATGAAGCTTCCCCTAAAAGAAAGACACTTAAAATGCCAAATTGGCTATTTTTTCTCAAATTTTTGGACCAGTGACTCCCAATCCTAGTTCCTGTAATTGTTTGGTTTCAATGAATAGCCTAGATACTTAAAACCATGATCAATATTAGTCAAATAAATCCCAAACAATTGGCATATTTGTAGATTTATCTCATGATCCCCGGAATCAAAAACCAATACAAATTTTCCATTGTTCATATGTAGACTAGTAGCCTCACCAAAAATCGCTAATATCTCATCAAATGACTCCATTATTCAATGTTATTTTGCCCACCCACTAGTACGAAATGACTAATTAGTTACTAAAAAAATTACTAAAATTTGCATATAAATGATTGTTTTCGAGTGAGTGACCAATAGTAGCCAATTTAAAAAATCTTATAATGCGACCAACTTTTAGTCATTAATTGGTTGACTCAATTTTATTATTTAGTAGTATATTTAGTTATAAATTTGGTCATTAGTTTAGTCATTGATTTAGTCATTAATTACCACAAGTAATGACCAAATATACAACAAAATATATTACTAAATGATCACCCAAGAAAGCCAATTAATGACTAAAGAAATATGATCAAAATGTTGGCCCTGTTATAAGATAATGTTTATTAGCTACTAATAGTCATATATATGCAAATTTTAGTTATCGGTTTAAGCCAATTAATGGCTAAAAAAATATGACTAAATTTTGGTCATGTTATGAGATACTGTAAATTAGTTACTAATAGTCATATATGTGCAAAATTTAGTCGTCATTTGTAATCACAAATTTATTATTTGCAGTAGTCATTTATTTTTTTTGGTAGTTTCATATTCATTATATAAATGACTATTTTAGTAGTTGATAGTCGTTTCATTTACTTTGATTAACAAGTATTACAAGAAAGTAATTTTGTCATATATTCATTTTATTTGTGATCATCATTAATCGACATAAATTATTAATTTATTAGTTTTAGATTGATTTTATGCATTTATTATTAATCAACATAAATCAATTAGTATGTTATTGCAATTAAATTAAAAAAAACATCACACAATGTACATGTTCATCTAATATAAAAATGCAAAGTTACAAATGTTAATTATAATACTAAATAATATCAAGTGCAACTATAAATAATTTCAAACATGAAAATTATATTGTATAAAATGTCAAGTATTGCAGTATGAGTTTCCAACTTAATATTGGTTGGAGTAAAATTTACACATGAAATATTGTTTCATCACTTGAAAACATTATCATTGTGTTGTCAAGGCATTGCAGGTGAATTCACTGACTATGAGGATTTAACCATTAGTCTTTATGTGTGTCTTATGTGGGATATTGTCTCTACAAGTACCACTAGACTAGTTCTCTTCTCTCTCTCTCTCTCTCTCTCTCTCTCTCTCTAATTTGCATTTTTGTTGCTCCAGTGTTATCGTTATCCTCTTTCTTCAATTCCTACTTCTTACCGTCAACACTGAGTTGCTTTCTTGAAAAATAAAAAAGATACAATGAAAAGTATAAGATATGAAAAACGATGAACACTGGTATATAAAATAAATCAGACTATAAAGGATTTATATGATATATACCTTAACATTTTTTTTTTTGAGTAAAGACTATGCTATTAATATTAAAAAGAGAAAAAGTATGTACAAAGAGGATTGAACCTCTGAGGGAGCCGTAGCCATCCCTCTGTCAAGATACCTTTACAAAAATTGCTTTTCCTTCTGTTTACAAAAGCAGTGATCATAGCCTAAAAAACCTGAACAGACCTATATAGACCCAAAACTAAACAATACAAAATTGATTACTGTACTTTAGCATGATTACAAGAAAGGAGATCCAAAGAAAAATCCCTGCATATGATCGGCTACAAGCTGGAAATGTTCGGTACCGAGCACCCTGAGACTTAACCACGAAATCTAGAAATTCAAAACTGAATTACTATCCTGAAGCTGCAAGCAAAAGGACTGAAACCTACTTGGGCTCACCAGTATCATTTTCGTTGACCTTATCCGCGGCGCGCTCCCAGGTAACCATCATCCCGTCTTCGACTTCCATCAAATTGCCATCCGGAGGAGGCCTAAGGTGCAGGATACTCTCATAACCTTTCACTGCCTCGCAGTCAATGATATTCTCCTGAGGAGAGTCCTGCTGAGTGCTGTCCTCTTCCTAACAATCCTCTTCCTGCACCACCGAGGAAACCTTGAGAACATCTTCCGCCAATCTGCTCTGAGACATATTGGCATTTTGAGAAGGCGATTGATCCTTTGAGACTGCATCTGAGCTGGCGAGCTCATCTTCTTCCTCCGAGAAGATGACAGTGACTAAGGCAGAGATGAGTAGTCTGTTGAGCCTGCTTTTGAATTTGAACCTGGCGGAATGCAGCGAACTGTTTAGGGAGGGACCAGACTCATCTGAGGTTGGCGAAGAAGGCGAGGCCATAGCTAACGGGGATATGCGACGAGGTGCAGGGCTGCCCCGCCCCCCCAGCCCTCCCCAGAATCCCGAATTTCTCCCGCGCCTGCGAATGCCTCGTCGACGGGGTGCCATGTTCAAACGAGACAGCGTAATGAACAAGCTCAAAGACTGAGGGTACGGGAAAAGCGACTGATAGCTTGAATGAACCCAGAAGGAAGACCAGACTGAAGAGTGCGAGACCCAGACTCTGAGCACACCAGAGAAAGACCCGGATAACCGACAATGCCTAGCCACAACCGAGTGAACCCAATTCCCAACGGAGACACCTACAACAGGGACAAAGACCAAATTTCTTACAGAGTATATGCCAAAGACTGACCTGAGACACCAGACATAAAAGGCGAAATCTGAATTAGAGTGCTCAGCATCTGTGCAGGGAAGCATAATGGAATTCCTTATGGTAATCAACTGGGGACCGTTCTGAGTCTAAGGCGGCTTCCGCTGAGAGCAGGACCACCAGAGGCGACCACTGCGGCATACCTTAAGAGAACCAGAGCAAATGAAGACGGCTTCCCCTGAGAGCGGACACACTGCGGAATAACTGAAAAGAACTAGAGCGAATGAAACCAGAAGTTGGCGCGCCATCCTGTTAACTTCCATCTGCGTACCTTGGGCTCGTGCCTGCATTAAAGAGTAATGAATTCCTTCCTCAGCCCGCCTAACCTCGCTTATATGCTTGAAAACTGTCGGCTGCGCATGCATAAGCAATAACACCTATTAATCACCTATTAAAGACACCCGCATCGAGGTGATATATACCTTAACCTTAACAATATTGTCAATGCTATTTTTCCCCATAAAAGCAAGAAACTTGAACAAGTTTCCTTCAATTCGGAAATAGTGGTGATTATGTGGCTAGATGACCTATATAAATAAAGAAAATAAAACATCACCATGGAAAATAACACCTTAGTAAAATTAGCATTCAACCTTCAAGGAATGTTAGGCACAATCATGCTAACTAAGTTACATGATAAAATGCTCAAGTTGTAGATTACTTATATAGTGTGCGAGTGCAAATAAAACTCCTAGAAAAAGTCAAAGCTAAGTCTAGAATAAAATGAAATGAAGCAAAAATGATACAATAATATGATAGCCTTGTATACATGTATATATCTAGATAATTTATAAGGGTAAGTGAATAATTCCAACGCTGGAGGTCGATGATGTCAAGAATGCCCAAGTCTAATGAACATTTCTTCGGATAAGAACTGCTATTTGGGTCTATTATCACATATGAATAAGAAAACTCATCTATATCAAATTATAAATATGTTTCTTATATTTGTGGATCACTACAATATAAGTGGATATATTGCAAGGACAATTCTCTTCCCATTGTGTTCTTGAACCATCGTCCAATATATTAAGTGTGATTTGGAGTAAATTTCCAACATCAAAAATATGTAGCAATCACCGCTAGTAATCCCCCAAATAGGATTATTTTGGAATGTAAATTTTAGATTCTAATTGTTATATGATTCTTGAATGGAAAATCCACACTGAATTCCAACACCAAACTTCCAATTTGACATAACATGCTGGGATAGGGTCCTGTTGTGGCCACCAACAACCCCCCTTTTATTTGTTTAGTGTTATTACTAATACTAAATAAAAGGGGACCCTTAGTCAAAAAATTTCAAAAAAATCAATTAGTGATTGTATTTCCTTTTCAATAAAACTTATTATCATAAACTTAAGAAAAGACCCTTGCGAAATCTAAAAACTTAAGTTTTGTAATGAAGGAAGGTAAAATCACTCCTTAAAGGATATTGCATCGCAAAAAAGGACAATAGCATGCCTTCTTACGAGCTAAAATTTAAAACTGCGAGAATGCAATGCAAAATTGCATAAAGATAAAACATATATTGCATCGCAGATCTTAAAAGCATACTTATAATAAAAAACCGCAGAAAACGCCGATATGCGATAGTGCATATCGCACCTCGCAAAGAAACTGCTGAACACAAAATATGCACATCTTACAATCATGCGATATTGCGATTGTGCGACGCTGCGAAATTGCGATAATGCGGCAAAACAACCTTACGATAAGACAAAATAAAAATCATACGATCTTGCGATATGTGATGTAACAAATCTGCGTATCGCAAAGCGAATCGCAAAATCATCCCGTCGCAAATTTGTCTGGTTGATTGTTCAAGAAAAAGTGTTAAACGAGACTGCTTATGTGCTTTAATGCTCATTAATGAAATATAGTTTTGAGTTGATCGAAGAGTCAGTTCACGTAAGGTGGGATATTTTTACATGTCTTCGGCAGTCAAGGCATTCCCGTCATTATGTATTATCATTACTCTCACTTCACTTGTAATTGCAGGAACGAAGGACAAAAGATTATACAAAGTAGTGTACAAGAAATTACGGTGAAGAATAGGCGAGGCTCTGGTATTTGAAGATAAGGAAATGGCCCCCTTATACACATTCACCCCATGCAACAGAAACGTAGTTGCAGATTTGGCTTGTTTAATTTTGCGCCGGATAACAGCGAAACCCAGTCCGCCAAAAGAAAGCACGCAAGAGGTAGAAAACACATCAAGGAAACCCAAACTGAAAAACAGAGGCAGTTTCGGATGCGCGATTAGCGCTTAGCACTAATCACGCATCGCCAGGAAAAATCTCTCGAAGAGGATGACTCTCAAAGACAACATAAATTCTGCTGGAAAGATGGTGCCAACTCTAGTAGTTTCTGTTTTCATAGGGAAACTAAAGGCTGAGGTCAGCCAACCAATTTTGCCTAAGCAAATGCTGAATGCTTGCGATATAAAGGAAAAAATACAGAAATAGTTAGCTTTAGATTTAATTTTCGAAATAGTTTTATTTTATTTTTCCTAGAAACAGGAAGGTCATTTAAACCGTATCCTAAATTTTTGTAAATAAGTTATTTTTAGACATAGTTAGTAGTATTTAAACCCTCTTATGCATTTAGAGAAGGATCCAGAAATTTATCCAAAACTTGTCCTCAGAGCATGCACTTTTGCACCCTCCGAGGAGGTTTTGGTGAATGAATGGAATAGTGTTTATTGATTTTTGCATCTGATATCTACTACTGATGTTGCACTTTTGTACTCTTAGTTGATGTCAGATTGAGAAGAGATAAATCATTATCACTTGAAGCTCGTGAGTAGAACTAGTTATAAATGGTACTTCTATCTCTTAACTATTTCTATCTCCTATGTTAGAGTGATATTTAAGCTTAGTTGTTTATATGTTAATGATTGAATGCCTGAGTTATCATTTGGCACTTTTGTACGGTGATAGCTATTTATTTATGCTTGATATATGAACAACTTACTATGCGATATGCTTCTCACAACTGTTTCGTCTAACTTTTTATGCGAAGTAGTTCATATTTATTGAATTCTTTTCTTATAACAGTTGAATGATCTTTATTACCAATTGTTATTTGAAATCATTTTAGATTGCATAACAGAAAAATCTTACCCCGGGTTAGTATAGATATTAGATGTCGTTACCTTTTTAGATACAAATTAGATTAGAATTAGAAGTAGATTATCTCATTTAGAATCTTTTAAAGGCACAAACATCAATCAATCTTACACACACACACAATTGGGAAACTGGTCCCATTATCCCTAGTCGGACCCACTATACCAAACAGAAAAGGAGCTGCCAACCAAGGTCCGGACCGGGTGGGTATCCCCCTTGTTGTAGACCCAATTTTTGGGCCTTCAACATATTTGGCGCTAGAAGGAGGGCCTGTAATTATGAATGGCAAGTAAGTCCAAATAAAAATACCATTCTAAGAGTAAATCACCCTCACCATCTCCCTCAACTTCTCCACTTCGTTTAGAATCTTTAAATCCACAGTCAGAAGTCGTAGGATCAACATCCACTGCTCTAAACCCCGATATTTCAGAACAATCTATTTTTGAACCTCCTGAAGTTGAATCCTTGATTGACAAACTTCAGCAATTTTCTCTATCCCCTCAAAGGTTTGATAAATCTCAAGGCAGCGTGACTTCGTAATAAAACCCTACTCATCCCTTAACCCGATTTAAAAGCGAAAATTTTGGTGTTCAACCAACTGAATTACCTCTACCCACAAGGAAAAGAGAAAGGAAATCACCCAAAGGGTCCGATAGCGAGTCTCTTTCACCATCATCATCCATCTCAATATCTTCACCACGAGGTCAACCATCCACTCCAACACTTCAGACCATTGTTCACCAGCCTACTGGTACTTCTACATGTCCTTCCCAAACATCTAGAATCATAATGCCCTCAATTCCTCAACCTCAAGGATCATCTTCTGCACGTCCTTCCATTAGTAGATCAGTGATGGCTCAATCTCCGTGGAATAACCCAGGGGTAGTCTTAATGCCTGCACCCTGGAGTCAGCTACCAGCCCATCCTAAAAAATGGCTGCCTAAATTCAATCCTGAAGAAGGCATGCTAGCGAAAGAGCATATTAATAACTTTATGCTATCCATAAATCTTAATGGAGTTACTAATGAAGATGTTGTCATTTGAATTTTTCCTTATACCCTTCAAGTAATAGCCGGATCATGGTATTTTGCATTACCATCTGGATCTATCACTAGTTTGGATATCTTCGAGGAGTAATTCCTCATTAAATTTGGTGATAATAGGTCTACTGCGATGGTGATTAGTGACCTGTCAAACCTCAGAGCCCAGTCAAAAGAACCTATCAAGGAATTCAATTCACATTTCAATAAACTATTAAACAAAATTCCCACTGCTTCCAAGCCCAATGAAGAAGTAAGAAGTGAATGGTACATTACTGCTTTACCGTCAAACATAACAATCTTCGTGGACAGGGCTAATAAGACAACTTTAGCTGAAAACATGAAAGAAGCAATAGCTGTAGAGAAACGAATTATAGCCCTTGAAAAGAAGACCGTGATTGAAGAACAGAAGTCTAAGAAGGTAACATTCAAAGAAGATCCCAAGAAAAAGCAATTGAAAGATCCTTTTGAGTTAGAAGGATTACAAAAGGTTTTGAAGACCATGTCTAACGAAATGGTCGACATTAAGAAACAAGTGGCAGAAACTTCTTCAAAGAAGCCATACAGAGATTTTAAAAGAAATCCCTTGACCGATTCAAAGCCCCCCAACACTATTACAAACGCTGAATCTGAGGAAGAAGAGGAAATCGCTACTGAAGAGAAAACTGATGAAGAAGAAGTTGTAGAGTTACAAGGAATGTGGGATTTCATTCTCCCACAAGAAGATCAAGAAGCATTCCCGGTTAGTACATGAAGTAGAGATCAACTTGATCCCCCTCAAACTACCCCTAAGCCAAAGAGCGCAAGATCGGCAACAAAGGATAAAGTCACACCCAAGAAGACAACATCTAAAGCGACTCAAACCAGCCCAGTCCAAACAGATTCGTCTACTCCATTTAAAATGTTGATCGTTTCTGATGAAATGGAGTACAATATTATAGAAGATATGAAGAAGACTCGGGCCAACATCACTCTTTACAAATTGAGCAAGCTAAAACACCAGCAAAAGATACTTTTGAAAGAATTACATGCTGTGCCAGTTGCACCTTTGCCTGTTGTTGTAATTTCTCAAGCTTCTCATGAAATGGGAAGACCTACGACTAATGCGATTAACAAGATTGATCCAAATGACATCACATTAATTGGAGGAAGATCGAGATCTCATACTCCCCCCTTCCTTCTTACCTATGAAATTTTTAATAAAAATGTGCATAATTGTTTAGTGGATTCTAGAGCTTCATCTAATATTTTACCAAAGTCAATATGTAAAAAATTGAACGTTCAACCACAAATATCTGCCATGCGCATAGTCCATCTAGATCGATCACAGGTCGAAGTGATTGGAGAATTGAATCAAGTTACCATAAGGCTGTCATCCAACCCAAAGGTATGTCAAGTTATCGACATTTTAGTTGTTGATATTCCAGAATTTTATGGTCTAATTCTTAGCAGAGATTGGTCAGAAAAGCTTCATGGATATTTTTCAATTGATTGGTCGCACATGTGGCTCCCTTATAATGGTAAAACCAATCAAATAAAATTGGAATGAGAAAGACATCATAAATGCATAGTAACGGAGCTAGAGGGAGAGAATGAGCCAGTAACATATAACAACAACATTATTGGAAATTACTGAGTAGATTCTTTCCTAGGGAATTTCAATGCTCATACATCACCTTATTTAGAACATTCTGTTTTGTCTTAAGTCGAAAACTTTTCCCAAACAGATAGTTCTAGATATATCAATTTTTTAGATTATCCGGTAAATAAATTTTTGTTTTGGAAATTATTTTTTGATGGTTCTAAATCTAACGAAGGAGCAGGAGCAGGATGCGTGCTAGTTAGTCCAGAAGGAGATAAAACTATGTTAACTTGTAGGCTTGAGTTTGATTGCACCAACAATACTGCTGAATATGAGGCTTTGGTCCAAGGGTTGTACAAAGCAATCATATTAAACGTCAAATACCTTCAAGTTTTCGGAGATTTGGAAATTGTAGTTAGACAGGTACGTAATACTATACATTGTTTATCAGGTCATTTAAAACATTATCAATCTCTAGTTCAAGACCTAAATGAACACTTTATAGCATTTAATATCTCATCAATTCCCAGAATCCAAAATGCAAGTGCAGACCTCCTAGCTAACATAGCTCCCAAATTATCCCTTCAAAAGATTTTAGCCCTGATAGATTTTCAATAGAATTAATCTTTCGACCTTCTATTCCTGACAACATCACAAATTGGAGAATTTTTAACAATGATCCTGAAATCGTGAGTTTTCTCACATTTGAAGGATCCTATGCCAATCAAATAATCGACGAAGACCAACATGATCGACAATTGCAACAAGATAGCACTAGCAATGCTATACCTAAGTTGGTAGTCAAATTAGAAGACCTTTATGATCTAAAAGATCGGTTTAAAAGATCTACTAATTCAAAACTCCGAAGCTCAACTTTTAACTACGAATTAGTAAATCTGAGAACAGATGCCAGACCAAAAAACGTCAATGTAGGCCTTGGCCTAACTTTGGAAGAAAAATTAGCATATATCCATATATTGAGACAATACATAAATGTTTTTGCTTGGAACTATGATGAAATTAAAACATACGACACTTCTATCATCCAACATACTATTCCAATGATGGAAAATGCAAAAACCAGTCCAACAGAAGCTGAGAAAAATCCATCCCAATTCAGAAAATCAGATTAAATCCGAACTTAACAAGTTGTTGAAAGCCAAAATAATTTTCCCCGTTCGACGTTCCAAATGGGTCTCCAACATGGTCCCTGTTAGAAAGAAAAATGAAGATATTAGAATCTGTGTCGACTTTCGAAACCGTAATAAAGCCTGCCAAAAGGATAATTTTCCTTTGTCTCCTATGGAACAAATCTTGCAGGTAGTCGCTGGGTTATAATTAATGTCCTTTTTGGATGGATTCTTAGGATACAATCAAGTGTTAGTACACCCTGACGACCAATTAAAAACCACATTTAGAACCAAATGGGGCACCTACGCATATCAAAAAATGCATTTTGGCCTGATTAATGTGGGTGCCACTTTTCAGAGAGCCATGGACATTGCATTCAAAGGTTTAGTTAAGAAGTCTGTGATAATCTATTTGGATGATATAACTGTCTATTCCAAAAAACGAAGCAACCATCTTAAAGATTTGAAACAAATCTTCCAACATTGTCTCGGGTATGGAATTTCACTCAACCCTAAAAAGTCCTTTTTCGCATTAAGTGAAGGAAAACTTCTAGGATTCATAGTGTCAAAAACTAGAATTCACATTGACCCTAACAGAATCAAAGAGATTTCCATAATTTTCCTACCTCACAACAAAAAATCCATGCAATCTTTCCATGGTCAGATCAACTTTGTAAAGGGATTTGTTCCAGACTTTTCAAGAATTGTATCTCCTTTACAAACAATGATAAAAAAGAACTCAAACTTCAAGTGGGGCCAAGACGAATATGAGGCATTCAATCTGATCAAACAAGCAATTGTGAATGATCCATCTTTAGTGACTCCAAAATTTTCAGAGCATTTTATTTTATATACATTTTCCTCTGACAGATCATACGCAGTGATTCTTACCCATGCAAATGAGGATAAGGCAGAATCCCCAATTTCTTTTTTTAGTTCAAATTTACAGGGGGCTAAATTAAATTATTCAGATGTGGAGAAGCAAGCTTATGCTGTTTTCAAAGCAATCAAATATTTCAGACCCTTCCTACTCAAAACTCATACAAAAATCATTGTACCATTTTCAGCAGTAAGAAATATTTTAGTACAAAAAGAGGTGGGTGAGAAAAGAGCCAATTGGGTTACTGCCTTACAGGAATATGATGTAGAAATCAAACCAGCAAGTATTGTAAAAGGTCAAGGCTTTTGCAAAATGCTGGCCATAGCATCGTTGATATCTGAAATTCCATCTGCAGACATACAAGTGTATGAGGTAAGCCTAAACGATAATGAGTCATTATATGCTGATATCATTTATCATCTGAAGAATGGGTATGCCCCTTCATACCTCGATCATACCAAGAAAAGAGCTCTAAGATTGAAAGCCAAACAATATCAACTGTTGAATGATGTTCTTTTTAGGAAAAATTATGGTTCTGTTCTACTTAGATGTCTTGAAGAATTTGAAGCTAAAAATGTTTTGCAGGAACTCCACGACGGGCCAGCAGGCGGACACTATGCTGGAGATGCTACTGCACATAAAATCTTATGCGCAGACTATTACTGGCCCACATTATTCAAAGACTCATGCAATTATGTAAGGAAATGTCAAGCCTGCCAAACAGTCGCTGGAAGATAGAAGAAACCATCTTTGCCACTATAGCCGGTCAACATTGAGCGACCTTTCGATCAGTGGGGATTGGACATAATAGGTGAGATCATTCCTCACTCTTTTAAGCAACATAGTTACATCCTTACAGCAACAGATTACTTTACTGAATGGGTAGAAGCAGTTCCACTCAAGACGGCTAATGCTGAACATATCATTGAATTTATAGATCAGTTCTTAATCACCAGGTTTGGATTTCCTTCTGCTTTAATGTTTGATAATGCATCATACTTTTCTGGAAATGTAATCACTGAATTTGCACTTAAAGTAGGTTTTAAACATAAATATTCTGCCAATTATTATCCACAAGGGAATGGGTTAGCTGAATCTACCAATAAAAACCTAATTAGGATCATCAAACGAATAGTTGACCAAAATCATAAAAATTGGCATAAATCTTTAATATATGCTTTATGGGCAGATCGAATAACACAAAAAGCTTCAATTGGCACTTCTCCATTCAATTTAGTTTATGGAAAAGAAGTAGTTCTCCCATCCCATTTAGCAATTCCCTCTATGTCTTTAGTTCAATATATTGATGAAGTAAAAACTTCCTCCTTACAACTAAGACAAATGGAAATAATCAAGTTAGAAGAACAAAGAGAGCAGACCAAAATAACTCACGCTCATCATGAAGCATTAGTAAAATCCTCTTTTGATTTAGATATAATGACCAGGAAAGATTTTCAGGTGGGAGATCTAGTTTTAAAATGGGCCAAGGCTCATGAAGAAAAAGGAAAACATTCAAAATTTCAACGAATGTGGCTTGGTCCTTTTCAGATTGTAGAAATCATAGGTCCGTCCACTTTTTTGTTGCAGGATTTAACAGGGAAGAGAGATTCCTTACCTGTTAATGGTCAAATTCTTAAGAAATATTTTCCTTAGAAGATTATTCTTCTGTTTTGCAAATTAGGTTTTTAGTTTTTATTTATTTTTATTAAAACCAGTTGTTAATGGTTACATTAGGAATACCAAAAAGATACCAATTCTCTTTCAGATTTTGAGTTTTCGCTTGTATAAATAGAAAATCTTTTGGAAAATTGATCTTTATTATTGGAAGATACAGTTAAACAAGCTAGCCTAGATATGGTACTAGTTTCAACTTCATAAAATTTGATGAAAACATCCTTTAGTGGGAAATTGTTTTATATCAATGCAATGAAAGGTATCAATAACAAAATAAAGATTCTCTGTAGAACAACTCCTTCCAAAAACTCTACTATTGTCATCCAGAGCTATCTTAAGGAAACAATGACTTCCTCCCTACTAAGGAAATCACAAATTTCAGAGGAACAATTCAAGGATACACTTCATCTTAAAGAGTAAGAGGTCTCATCACGAGCTCGCTTATCATAATCACAGATATTATAACTAGCTGACTTTGCCAAAACTGTATACCACAACAGGGCAATGACTTAAGATTGTTCCAATCACGAGGCAAGAGGTCTCAACACGAGTCAGCTTGTTCAGCAAGTTAAGTCAAGTGAATGACTGTGTCATAAATTGGCCATCAAACCAAGACATAGTTCTTTAAGAATAAAAGAAAACAAATGCAATAAGTGTTGATGTGAATTCTTCTTTGAGAATTGTAGGTTTCTTTACGTAGGATTCAGGATCATTGCTGGGTAATAGGTAACCCTATCGAGGCTATGAACGCCTGCTAGCAGCAGAGGCTCTCCCTACGACAAATGAGTATACTTAAAACTGTTTTATAGAGAAGCCTTTGTTTTATCTTTAGAACCAAGTAATGACTGATGTAAATAAAAGGACTAGCTTGAGGAAACAACTAATCAAAGTTGAAAATAGTTGAAACAAAATACCATTGAAAGGTTAAAGCATAATGTAGTTTATCTTTCTATAATAAAGTTTAATTTTCTAGAAAATTTTCTGTTTTGGAAGTTTAGAAAATTCAAAAGAACGACAGAGATAACTGGTTCTTCCAAGTGAATCACCAATTGTTGTGGCCACCAACAACCCCCCTTTTATTTGTTTAGTGTTATTACTAATACTAAATAAAAGGGGACCCTTAGTCAAAAAAATTCAAAAAAATCAATTAGTGATTGTATTTCCTTTTCAATAAAACTTATTATCATAAACTTAAGAAAAGACCCTTGCGGAATCTAAAAGCTTAAGTTTTGTGATGAAGGAAGGTAAAATAACTCCTTAAAGGATATCACATTGCAAAAAAGGACAACAACATGCCTCCTTACGAGCTAAAATTTAAAACCGTGAGAATGCGATGTGAAATTGCATAAAGATAAAACATATACCGTATCGCATATCTTAAAAGCATACTTATAATAAAAAAATGAAGAAAACACCGATATGCGATAACGCATATCACAAAATCGCACCTCGCAAAGAAACTACTGAACACAAAATATGCACATCTTACAGTCATGTGATATTGCGATATTGCGATCGTGCGACACAGGGAAATTACGATAATGTGGCAAAACAACGTTACGATGAGACAAAATAATAATCATGCGATCTTGCAATATGCGATGTAACAAATCTGCGATATCGCAAAGCAAATCGCAAAATCATCCCGTCGCAAATTTGTCTGGTTCATTGTCCAAGAAAAAGTGTTAAACGAGACTGCTTATGTGCTTTAATGCTCATTAATGAAATATATTTTTGAGTTTATCGAAGAGTCAGTTCACGTAAGGTGGCATATTTTTATGTCTTCGGCTGTCAAAGAATTCTCGTCATTATGTATTATCATTACTCTCACTTCACTTGTAACTGCAGTAATGAAGGACAAAAGATTATACAAAGCAGTGTACAAGAAATTACAGTGAAGAATGGGCGAGGCTTTGGTATCTAAAGATAAATAAATGGCGCCCTTATACACATTCACCACATGCAACAGAAATGCAGTTGTAGATTTAGCTTGTTCAATTATGCGCCGGATAAAAGCAAAACCTAGTTTGCCAAAAGAAAGCACGCAAGAGGCAGAAAATGCATCAAGGAAACCCAAACTAAAAAACAAAGGCAGTTTCCGATGCACGATTAGCGCTTAGCGCTACTCGTGCATTGCTAGGAAAAATCTCTCGAAGAGGATGACTGTCAAAAACAACATAAATTTTGCTGGAAAGATGGTGCCAACTCTAGCAGTTTCTATTTTCATAAGGCAACTAAAGGTTGAGGTTAGCCAACCAATTTTGCTGAAGCAAATGTTGAATGCTTGCGATATAAAGGAAAAAATACAGAAATAGTTAGCTTTATATTTAATTTTAGAAACAGTTTTATTTTATTTTGGCTGGAAACAGGACGGTCATTTAAACTGTATCCTAAATTTTTGCAAATAAGTTATTTTTACACATAGTTAGTAGTATTTAAACCCTTCTCATGAATTTAGAGAAGGGTCCATAAAGTTATCAAAAACTTGTCCTCAGAACATGCACTTTTGCACCCTTCGAGGAGGTTTTGGTGAATGAATCGAACAGAGTTTATTGATTTTTGCATCTGATATATGCTACTGATGTTGCACTTCTGTACTCTTAGTTGATGTCAGATTGAGAAGAGATAAATCGTTATCGCTTGAAGCTGATGAGTAGAACTAGTTATAAATGGTATTTCTATCTCTTAACTGTTTCTATCTCCTATGTTAGAGTGATATTTAAGCTTAGTTGTTTATATGTTAATGCTTGAATACCTGAGTTATCATTTGGCACTTTTGTATGGTGATAGCTATTTATTCGTGCTTGATATGTTAACAGCTTACTATGCGATATGCTTCTCACAACTGTTTCGTCTAACTTTTTATGTGAAGTAGTTCATCTATATTGAATTCTTTTCTTATAACAGTTGAATGATCTTTATTACCAATTGTTATTTGAAATCATTTTAGATCGCATAACAGAAAAATCTTACCCCGGGTTAGTATAGATATTAGATGTCGTTGCTTTTTTAGATACAAATTATATTAGAATTAGAAGTAGATTATCTCATTTAGAATCTTTTAAAGCCACAAACATCAATGAATCTTACACACACACACAATTGGGAAATTGGTCCCATTATCCCCAGTCAGACCCACCATACCAAACAGAAAAGGAGCTTCCAACCAAGGTCTGGACTGAGTGGGTATCCCCCTTGTTGTAGACCCGATTTTCGGGCCTTCAACAGGTCCCTAGGGTCAATTTTCAGTTAATTTAACCAAATTTTGAGTATAATTTTTTAAAGAATGTAAAGTCTCCGTGAAATGTGGAAGCAAAGTGCACAACTAAGTAGGAGTCAAAGGGGCTTTAGCCCCTTATATTTGTGAGTGATAGGTTGGTTTTGAGACTTATCCATAGGTTGTGGACCACGGTAGTGAGTTTAAAGGAGAACAATGAAGATAGAAGATTATTTTTTTGGGCAAGTGCTAAGGAAGGAAAGCTCTGCTTCCTGCATTGAGCCGAAAGGGGAAGGCTCTTGCAGCTGAGTGTGCGGTGACCTTGGCAAGTCTATAACTGAGTGCACAGGCCCCTGCAGCTGAGTGCGTAGAGTGGAAGAGTTTGTAATTTGAGAATTGAACCTAATAAAGCCTGATTTTGTACCGAATATATTGTATTTGTGTCTTATTATTATTTCTATTGATGTTATGCTTTACCACTCAATAATATGTTTTTTGTGGAAGAAAGTGTAATTCTTGCATGAATATATTAAATCGTTAATGTTCTGTGAAGGTATTAGCTAGATCTGTATGATCTTTGTTCAAATTAGTTAGATTTGCATGAAGGTAGATCTAGGGTTATTATTTACTACGCGGAAGTTGTTAATATATTTCCTTTAGGCCTAGAAAGTCTAATCGTAGACCTTAGCGAAGGTTTGAGAGCCATTTTCATAGAGTTGTGGTAACAGATCATAGGAAGCTTTAGATCTTCGTGAAGGAAGATGTGGGCTTTGAAGGCTTCAGATTACTTGTCACATGATCTCTACATGCAGATACCTGGTTCTAGCATCCCCCAACACTTCTTCAGGTGAGATTGCTTCCTTCGCCATGTAGGTTGTTGCCAAAGGACAAATAGTTAGGGTTTTGTTGGTTGGCATGGAAAACTCTGAACCCTAGAGAGCAATAGATTCACTCATAGCTAGAAAGCTTGCACTTGGAGTTGTAGAGCCTGAAGCAAGGAAAGGAAGCTTATTTGAAGGTGCATGCTAAAGTCTTGTGCTTGAAATGCAAGAGCCATGGGCACGATAAAGACCATTGTCTAGTTTATAACAAGTATATCCTTTGGGGAGGGCCTATTCCCTTGAAACCAGAGAATAACATTAGGATGAGTGTGAGAGTTCTGCTATAGTGCGTCATCTGTCAGGTTATAGGACAACATGCAACTAATAATTTCCATTTACTATAGAAGTTTGTACAAACGCCTCAGTAGTTGTTTTGTAATTTCTGTAAGTTTGTCGGACATGATGAACACCATTGTAGAAGTTATGAGCTGATGATGGATAGAATCGGCCTCAAGATTAGGGCGCAGGAGAAGTGCGTGGAGGATTGCATGACCAAGGACAAGGAAGAGGTGGTAGAACTGATGGAGGACAAGCGCATGTAATTTTCTATATCTGTGGCGAAGCAGGGCACTTTACGTGAAATTACACAAACCCCACGCATCTATCATGTCAGTATTGTAGATAGTTTGACCATGTGGTAGAGGAATGTCTAGTCCTTATGGAAAAGATACAAGAAAAGAAGAAACAACCCCAACCACCTACACATAACATCCAAATGATAAGCGCAGAGCCTCACTGAGAAGATTAGAACCTAGATATAGTAACAAGGAGCACTATGACCACTGGTGGAGATAAGGGTAAGTAGCTTGAGACTGCTGAATGGGCGCACAAGGCTATTGAGAAGGAAATAGACTTTGATCTTAATAGCGCTAAGGAGAACTTCATGGAAACAAATAATAACTTCACTAAGGCATCCACCTCAGGAAGCGAGGGTAAAATGCCCGAAACTATTATGACAGAAGAAGTAGATCCTTCAGTACTAGTTACTCTTCTGAAGACCTGCATGACATTACTGCATGATAAGAACACAGTAGAAGGGTTGCAATAGTTAATGGACAAGTGTACAGATAAAGAAAATACCAAAGTTGAACAATGCATAATATGAAAAAATGGTAAGCATAAAAAGTGAATGGGGCACAAGATGAGGCTGACTACGTAGATAGCCAAATATGAAATGGACTAGGTAATCTTAAATCTGGGCTCTGATGCAAATGTCCTACCTAACAAGACATGGTAAAGTATGGGGAGACCTACATTGCAGTGGTATCCCATTATGCTTTGAATGGAAAATCAATAAAGGATTATTATAATGGGGCATTTATATGGTGTAACAGTAGATATTGAGGGTGCAAGTGTGCCGGCGGACTTTGAGGGCATTTAAATAGTGGATGACAGTAACCCGTACGGTGCACTACTAGGAATTGACTGGGCTTTTGATAGGAACATGAGAAAGCATGGCATGATAGGCATATCAAGCTGCAGACTTTCAAGGTGGATGATTTTGTGTTGTTATATGACATGATGTTCATAAAATTTCCAAGAAAATTTCAAATGCATTGCTTGGGGCCATATGTTGTTAAGGAGATCATGAATGGTGGCGTGGTTCATTTCCTGAAGCTAAATGCGAAGCCATTCCCTGGGAAAGTGAATGGAAATAGGCTGAAGATGTATAGAGGGGATCTTGCCCCTAAGTAGTGACTACATGGTAGTAGGACAATATTAGTGATCCACGCAGCTGTGAGGGATTGTGGGGCTATAAAATGTGTTGCCTGAAAAAGAAAACATTATGGTAGGGAGGCTGCATGACCAGAGAAAGGAGTGTGACAGGTAAAGTTGCGTTGGATGAGTTGTGCCATGGAGGATGGTACCACACAGAAGGGTCCAAAAGTAGTCGTTCGAGTCACTATTCACGATTTGATGAAAAAAATCCCATTGAGAGGAGTGTGTAGGCACCATTTATGGTGAATATCTTTGGAGATCTATTTCTAATGATGCATTTATGATCATAAAGTGGAGGGAACGATCAGATTTGAATTTGAAGACCTCTATAAATATGGCATATTGGCCCGCTGGAGAAGACTTTGCATTCTGACGACTGTGTATGAGCCCTTTTATTCCCACTATATGAGTCGATAGTTTTGGGAGGACTTAGCTTCAAGCCCAATATTTGCAACCTTACCTGAGTGGAAGTGGAATATCGTCATTTACAAAATATTTGTGCCACTCAGTTCTGAAGCTATAGTTTCTCAAGCAGAGGGTCTTGAAGTTGTATCTATGGAAACTGCAGCCGTTGTTCCTACGACATTGAGGTTGCCTAGGCCGAAGCAATCAGCTACTAAGGAAAAGAAGAAAAAATATGTACCAGTGAGGTATTCACTGAGAAAGAACATGGAGGTTCGACAAAAGGAGAAGAAGGATAAGCAGCCAGAGAAAATTGTGGACCTAGAGGAAGAAGAAGTCTCTGGCGGAGTAGAGGAATTAGATGATGAGGACGATGAGCCTATAACATGGCTCTCAAAGTATATCCCTCCATGGAAAGGGAAGACAAAAGTAACCAAAGACCCAGATTCAGGAAACTTCATGGTCTCGACGCCCCAATTACTCGAATAGGTCATTTTTGAAGGTGTAGCCTTAGTGTGGATTTTGGTATTGAAGATGCAGTATTGGGATCTCATAGACCACGATAAATCCCTTACTTAGCTACTAATAAGTATATGACAAAAATCTATTGTGAATAAACGGGGGTTATGCAGCTGGAACCCATGCAATGGGTTAGAGTTGTTGAGTAGGCTGGATTGTTGCACATGCTCTGCGTACCACAGTTTCACAGGTCGATTATCAACACTGTGTGTGCATGACAGCTATTCCCGCTAGTGCGTGATGGGTTCTTATGGCTTGGTGAACCCATCCCTATCACTGATATGCTCAATCATAGGATTACAAAGCTACCTTCTAAAGGGCCAGACCCTTCTAAGGAGTTTAGTGGGAAAAGTGGAGAAAATGAGCTGACAGATAAGATGAAAGTTTAATTTGGATTAATGAAGAAGTCACATGGATATTCTAACCACTCCATTCAGGACCAGGAAGTGCAATTATCGACCCAAATGGTAGTAGTGAAGACTATGAGGAAATTCCATGCAGACGAAGTTCCGATGCTAGTAGGGTCATTGGCTTCGTAATGCACGAAGGGAGTACAATAAAATTGGGTGCAGTATTTATGTAAGGAATTCCTAGTGAACTGTCACAATGCACAGGAGGAAAGTAAGCCATTTCACCATGCCTGGCTCCTGTTTCTCATTTTATTCATAGCATGGCGCCTGTTGGAGGACAGTAATTTTCCTCTACAGGAAGACAATATACTAGAGGCAGTGAACTTTGCTTCACTGTGCATAAAAAATGAACTAGAGAGGATCAAAGAATCAAAAATTTTCTAGATATTAGTTGAAATGGATCTCTGCATAGTAATTAGTCAGTGACCAAGGTTGTCTCCAACCTTGTTTGAGCAGTTGCAGACATTCACAAATTTCAAGGAAAATTTCCATAATGTATCAATTGTGTGATGTGGGATCCTAAGTAGATATGGCACAAGCTGCCATATTTAGTGTGGGAAATAGACATACAGGAAATTGTGGGGCATTGGCCAGTAGAGTGGTGCCAACCAACAGATGTTGGTGTAGGTGCAAGTCATGGCAGAGGAAGCTTTGTGGCATACATGATAGTTATGCAGAAGTGAACAGAAGCAACATAGAAAGCGATGCGGGCATTAGCTAAGAAGAGAGAGAAAAAAGCTGCTACTAAGGGAGCTACTGAAAAAGAGGTCACTGCAAAAGACCGTGCCGAGATAGAGCGCACGTACACAGAGGAATTAGCTTCCCAACATACTAATGAGTAGGAATAATCAGAGTAGGAAGGAGGCAGGGGAAAGGAGTAGAGCACTCCCTTCACATTGAAGAAGCGTAGTAAGGAGATAACTTTCATGCCATGGAAGAAGCATAAATTAGATAAACAAATGTGCATTGACCTGATGGTCTTCATAGAAGGGGATCTAGATGAGATTATGGAAAATGTAAGAGACACCACAACAAATTCGTGGCAGAAGTTTTAATAGAAGTGAATGCAAATGCTAGGAAGCATCCAGAAGGATTTGTGCAAGCTGCAGATCCAAAATAGGCAGGATTTAAGAGAACTTAGGGAAAGCGAGCCTTGCACAAGGGAGAGTGAAAATATTGGATCTAGAAAGGAATCTGGACCTCAGATTCATATCCTTAGCACAAGGATCAGTCCGTGTGGAATAATAGGAAGACCATGCTCTATTGATCACAACCATAGACATTAGGGTAAACTTAGCTGTGCTGCAACTTTAGACTCTCCATGCATTGCATGATGGGGTCTCGGATGAGTTTAGGATCAAAGAGTAGCACACACTTGTATTCACCAATGAATTCATGGTAAATAATGAACATATGTTTTCGGAGAAGGCTCAGGATCTGAAAGCGAAGGAAGAACTAGAAGCTCGAAGTTAAAGCCTGGAAGCAGTAATAACACAGGAGCGAAACTCAGTCCCCAAGTTAAACATTCTGGTAGATGCCATAGTTACAACAAAGATTATAAAGTTGGCTTATGTGGTCTGCACATCAAAAGATGACATAGGCAAGGTCACGTTTGACTTCTAGATGAAGATACCATAATTACAACTAAAGCTATAGCTGACGACTCTGTCAGAGGTCAGGGAGTAGTGCAATGCAACCATTAAGTAACATATGAAGACTTTGGAGATTACAGTTAAAGGATGTGATTTTATCTTTAACCAAGCCATGGAATTATGGGACACTTTGCAGAAGGAGCCAAACCTGTAAAGATTGAGCACAGAAATCAGAGAGGCTCAACAAAAGTATGATAAGATACATGAAACTATGCATGCATTGGCACCAGTCGAGCGCTTCGCACACCTCCATGAAGGGAAGCTACTACAAGCACAAGTACATGACTTACAAGAAAAACAATCATTGTTAAAGGCTCGGCATGAACCTTGGACATAAGAGGTGAGACAAATTTCATAGACCATACAAAAGAAGCTAAAGGATCTACAACAGACTCATTAGATGATGCAGCTAGTGGTAAATGGAGCAACTCCGAAAAAGTTGGTCGAAGACTTGAAGAAGGTTGTAGTACAGAGTACAGTGGGGCTGAATTTGTTGAAGCAATAATTCAATGAGATTTTCCACAAATTTGAGATGACAATTAAGTGAGTCAAGGGTGAGTCACCATATTTGTGTTGGGGTCCTATTGGTATAGGGTCCTTAGGGTCAATTTTGAGTTGGTTTAACAAAATTTTGAGTAGAATTTTGTAAATAGTGTAAAGTCTCTGTGAATTGTGGAAGCAGAGTGTGTAGCTAAGTAG
This sequence comes from Pinus taeda, assembly GCA_000404065.3. Lineage (NCBI taxonomy): Eukaryota > Viridiplantae > Streptophyta > Pinopsida > Pinales > Pinaceae > Pinus > Pinus taeda. Next base: position 3,202 of record APFE031661844.1, on the reverse strand, counting down.
GAGTCAAAGGGGATTTATCCCCTTCTATGGGTAAGTGATAGGTTGGTCTTGAGACTCATCCATAAGCCACGGGCCATGGTATTGTAATAGAAAGGCTGTAAATATTTGAGTCATACTGAGTTTAAAGGAGAACAAGGAAGATAGAAGATTATTGTTTTGGGAAAATGATATGGTAGGAAAGCTCTGTTTCCTGTACTTTGGCGAAAGGGGAAGGCTCCTGCAGCTGAGTGCACAGAGACCTTGGCAAGTTCGTAGCTAAGTGCGTGAGCCCCTACAATTGGGTGTGCAAGGTAGACGAGCCTGTAATTTTAACATTGAACCTAATAAACACTGATTTTGGATAGAATATCTTGTATTTGTGTCTTATTCTTATTTTTGTTCAAGTTATGCTTTATTTCTCAATAATACGTTTTCTGTGGAATAAAGTGTAATTGTTGCACAAATATGTTAAATATTTATTGTTTATGCATAAAATAAGTAATGATATGGTTTCATGAATGTATTAGCTAGATATGTATGATCTCTGTTCGAATCAATTAGATCTGTGCAAAGGCAGATCTAGGGTCATTATTTACTATGCAAAAGTTGTCAATCCACTTCCTTTAGGCCTAGAAAGTCTAATTGTAGACCTTCGTGAAGGTCTAAGAGCCATTTCCATAGAGTTGTATTAGCTGACCATAAGAAGACTTATATCTACGTGAAGGAAGGTCTGAGGTACGGAGTCTTTAGATTACTTGTCAAATGATCTTTGGATGGAGAAACCTGTTTCTAGCATCCCCCAATATTGCTTTGGGTGAAATTGTAGCCTGTGCCATGTAGGTTGTTTCCAAAAGGGCCAACAGTTAGGGTTTTGTTGATTATAGCAAACAACTCTAAACCTGGGTCAGGCTCCCTTAAGCCAACAGAACACCTATGGCCATCCTCAATCACTCAAACTCAAAACATCGATGATCGTTATAATGAAAAGATAAAATAGGAGTTTTGATCTATTTTGCATATTTACATGTAAAGAACCAATAGTTTTCCCATATTTATGATACTTGTAATTTCCAAGATATACACATTGGTTGATCTTATATATCAAATACTTGATTCAATACAAATAAGTATTTAACATATTACAACAATACCACCAATGTTTGATCCTCAATTACTTCAAACTAGTTAGCACAAAACTTCAAGAGAGAACAACAAGTAGAAATAACAAATCCATCAATCAATAATAAATAAAAAAAGGATAATCTTTTTGCTGAAGTTTAATAAACAACTATCAATTATATTGACAATCCACTACAACTAGTGGTCTTATTCAAAGATAAATACTACCTGGAGACCTTATCTTCCAAATTCTTTTCTTTATCCATGAAGTTTCCTACAATCTTCAAAACATAATTCACATTCAATATTTTAGGTTTTGGAAGATTCCCAAAGGCCTTGCCAAATGAAGCTGTGAATTTAATTGATTTTCATAAAATGCTTCTTCTACTGAAAAAATATTGTTTACCGATGTGATAGATAATTCAAGCAAGTAAAAAATTATGTACAATATTTCTTAGAAGACTTCATGTTAAAAGGAAAAATTGCATATTTCATATAGAAAAAGAATCTTAATAGAGATGGTCGATATTACAAAACAATAGAGTGGATATAAAGCTATAGGTATAACTAAAAAAATCCTAATTGTAATATAGTTGATTGATTATTCTAAGTGAAGCCAACTAGATACATAAAAGTTTTTATTTTCAACCTTCTTCCCCATATCTTTGTTGGTCATGGAAGCTAAATTTCATGCACCTCGCAAGGCTATTTTAGTAAGAGTATATCTTGATTTCTCATATTCCACACTTTCTTTTTCATGAACGATCACAACAGGTATTAGAGGAACTCGTTGCTACATCAACTGTTGTCAACTTTCATTTTCTCTATGTTTGTTTTCCTGCATGTGCATTACTTAAGTATTACTTAGTGGAGTTTTGGATAAGAAAACAATATGTCTAAAATGAAAACATTAATCATGAAAACCAATGGCTAACTGTATGATGCCAACTGATATTTCTTTATTGTTGGAAGAAAACCAGTAACCTGTGCTTAACTAGCATAATTAAAGTTATCCAAAACCAACCTCGTGGACATTTCAAGTTCTGCTACATCAACTTCTTCCTTTGTGTCGATAATTTTTTCTTTGTGTGTGGCAAGGGATATTAACTTTTCTAAGAGTGATGACTTATATCTACCATTACATTTTACCATTTCCAACTGATTTTTTAGCATCTTGATAGATAATATTTTTGGTTTCATCTGAATTGTGTATGATCTCATTGTCCCTAACATATATGACACATGCATGAGGCTGTTGGTACAAATAATATAACACATACCCAACAATATGAAGGACATTAATGATTATAGATGTCTATGGATCAATGTTATAGATTGTAGGAGCAGTTGGTTACTGCCTAGAGATCTTTGAGAAGACCCTAAAAGAATGAAGCTAGGATTGGTCAATGGTCCAAAATTGGACCCACTAATTTATTTATTTTTATTTACAACCATCCATGATGAACGTTCTTAAACCTTATTTTTATTATGTAAGAATGTGTGAATTTGGATTAGTAACTCTCCTTAGTGGAGATAATTATTGGTGATATTTATCATCATTAAACACATTTCCTCTATTCATTATTGTTATCTCAAAATCAAGCCTGATAGGCTGCTGGTCAGGATGACTCTAAGTAACTATTTCAAACCAAGCTTTTGACTAAGGCTTAGGCTCCTTAGCCTGAGAGGGCTCTCTCAAATGGGTTTATGATTTTCTATTAATGATAAGATGGCTAACTCTTGTGATGTAACAACATAGACAAATATAATGGTTGGATAAACATTTCATGAGTTCCCATTGGGCCTATGGAGTCAAGCATATTTCAGTGAACAATGACACTACCTTTGCATAGAAGTCAGGGCACTTAGCATTTAAATGTTCAGAATACAACTTACATGAAACCACAGTTCACACATGCATACAGGAAGTTAGAGCACAATCAGTGAATTCTGAGTGATTATGCATCCATGCAACTGAAAAAAGACATTAAGGAAAGAACAAAACACATATTCTGAACATAACAAATCCTTCATGAATCCTGAGAAGAAAAGTAGATGCTTTGTATTACTGAAAATAGTCTTTACATAAGCTAAAACAGTACTT